>JANHFM010007998.1:12187-25825 GCA_032468115.1 Grayia smithii
ACACCTCAAGGGCAGCCCCATGTAGAGGGAATTGCAGTAATCAAGGCGTGAGATGACCAGTGCTTGAGTGACTGTGCAGATGGCATCGGGATCCAAAAATGGGCGCAACTGTCGCACCAGGCGAACCTGGGCGAAGGCCCCCCTAGTCACAGCTGTCACTTGACAATTCATTTTCTAAAAATTGGAAATGTAACAACCAAATTCATTAATTTTTTTATATTTGGTTGCAATTTAGTAAAGTCTAACAATTTTGGGAAAATTACTTACAACAGAATGAAAAAATTAAAAGCTAAATTTTCTTTTAAACTTATTTTTTAAAAAGTAAATAATTACTAAATTTTATATTCCCACAAAGTATTCTTAATAAGTTTTGCATATAAGTAACTACCGTATTACAAGAATACTTTATGAGTCTTTATGCAAAATACATACACTACCTTCTGCAGAAGAATGCTAATTAAGTCGTGGGAGTCTGCTTCAGTATCCAAAGTAACATTCTATCTTAAAAATAAATTTGATACTGAATTCAATTCAATTTGGAAATCATTTCTGAACTGTAATTCTACATAGGAGCTTATACCATATCCAAATTTGGTTTTCTCTTAACATAAAATCTTAATATTTTAACCTTCAAATCAGGGGTGGGTTCTACTTACCTTTACTACCAGTTCTCTTCATGCACGCACTTTGCGCGTGATTGGCACGCGCATGCTTGCTTTGCTAGCGTGTGTGCCAAACACCCGCTCCACGCATGCGTAGTAACAAGTCTCCTTGGGAAAAAACTAGAAACAAGCACTCTGAGCATGCGCAGAGCAGAGAAACGTAAGTATGGGCGCGCAGGTGGGCCCAGCTCCTGGCTGCGGAGAACCGGTTCGGTGACGTCACACCATCATTGCTACCGAATCGCGTGAACTGGGCCGAACCGGGAGCAACCCACCACTGCTTCAAATATCTTCAACTGCTCAGGCTGACATTATTACAATTCCTAATTCATTTTATGATCTATATTCTTCTTATTGCCATTGATATTTATACATTACTTGGATTTTAACAGTGATGTGGAATTTTAAAAATAAGATATTCAATTATTTAAAACTAATTAAACACTGAAAAATATAACCGTCATATAATGCTTATAAATGCCCTTTTTTCTTTTTCTTTTCTACTTCTTTTTCTTTTCCCGTGTATGTGTGTATTATGATATAATATAAAAAAAACACTGGCTACATGCCTCAGAGTTACCAAGACCAGGAGTGATGCTAGAGTTCACTATATTTTCTGTTTTACCATTATTATGCCATGCCATACTGTATATGGGTAAATTATTCAGATTCTGAGAGCTCGATCTCTCTTACAAGCTGATCTCAAGGGTAAGGAATTAGGACAAGATACTTCTTTCCTCCATAAAGGTAGAAAAGTACTACACAACCTATAACCAGAAACTGCAACAAGGTAAGTGGGAAGCAAGGCCGAAAGGCATGGTTGGGATGGTTCAGACTCCTGCTGTCAACAGGTGTCCCATCTCCAACCATCCAACCAGGTTGTCTAAACCTAGGATATTTGCAAAATACTGAAAACAGGAACCAACACATCCTGTTCATATACCTTAAATGGTTAGCCACTTCCCAGTAAAACAAGAGAGAGGTGAAGAGAAATCAAAGACATTAAGAAAGACTCACCTCAACACACACACTGATACAAGCAGTCAACTTAAGACCACATTTGAGCCCAAAATTTGTTGCTAAGTGAAACATTTGTGAGTTTTGCCCCATTTTACAATTTTTCTTGTCACAGTTAAGTGAATCACTGCAGTTGATAAGTTAGTAACCAGGTTAAGTGAATCTGGCTTCCCCATTGACTTTGCTTGTCAGAAGGTTGCAAAAAGGGATCACAATGAACCTGGGATATTGCAACCGTCATAAATATGAATCAGTTGCCAAGAATCTGAATTTTGATCACATGAGGAGTGGGGATGCTGCAACGCAATGATTGTGTGAAAAATGGCCATAACTCAATTTTTTCAGTCCCATTGTAACTTTGAATGGTCACTAAATGAACTGTTATAAATCGAGGATTACCTGTAAAAGGCAGGTCCAAAGTATATACATATCCTGTTCAAAAGGATCTGCACTGTAATCTTTTCCCTTGCAATAAATCTGATTAACAAAATTTTAAAAGAATCTCTCTCTTAGGACATTTGGTTATTCTCTACTTCTATCTTTTTTAAAAGATCATATTTTAAAAATAAAACTTCCATAGAGAACAAGATGCTGTATCTGGAGATATAAGATAGGGTTATTTACCTAGAGGAAAATGCTGGTACAGTACTGGGAATAGATTTTCCCAAAGTTGCCCCCTCTATTATAAATGACTTCCAAGCCAACACTACCATTTGTCATGCCACCTAAAGCTCATGGGACACAGTTTAATAAATCTAGAGGGCATCAGACTAAAGAGATCATAAGAGGGAATAACCTACAAAAGTTCATACAAAGACGGTAGAGCCATGTGAAAAATTGGATTATTGAATTCTGAACTTCCTTAAATCTGAACTTAAATTTAAAAATTTTGAGCAAAATCACAGAGAATATAATTTTGGACATACAAGGATGGGATGAAATCAATGGCTCAGGAGCTTAATCAGAAGTCTATCTTGTAGATTAGCTATCTGATTGTGTTTGGGCTGGCTAATTCAGCAGAAGTCAAACATCCATGGGACAAAGAGGCAGATAGCTTCAAAGTAAAAGAAATTACGATATCCAAATTAGCCTTTAATTTACTAATTTGCACAGAGGTGAGAATGTTTAGCAATTGAACAGTATTTCTGCCAGGGTTTTAAATTAACTACCGGTAATATATAGTGTCCTTTGTGAAGTGTTTGAAAAAAGAATGAAATGTTTTCTCCTCTTAGAAATCAGAAATATTTTTTTGTTTTTCTAGAGTTCTGGAATTTTGCTCACAAGAAAGTCCCTACTAACTAAAATTCAAATTATTTTTGCTTCTTATTATCAACCCCTTAATAACAAATATATACCATACAAAGAACTAGAGTGATGCTAATGAGCTCATATTTAAATTTTATACCTGGGCATCCAAGAAAAAAAAAAATCCTTAAATTGTTACTAATCCTTTTAACCAATTTAATTATTAGCAGATTACAAAAATCAATTCAACTTTATAGGCAATATTCTCAGTACAAAATGGGAGGCAGTTATCAAAATCTGGCTTTGTGTGTCCAAACTCATTTATTATTTTTGTATGTTTTGGACTTGTACATTTATGATCTAAATCTTAAATATATCTAACAGCAAATGCCAACACACACAAATACTGACTGGACTTGACACATTTGACATGAATGCTAGCCACGCCAGAGTGTGTTCTGATCCTTCCAAGAGAAGCTGACAGAGGTCTTTATATATCATGGCTGTCACAAATAAGTACAGTAGCGCCATCTAGTGATCAGCCTTTCTGAATTTCACACAATATTCAAAATGTATCATTATTTTTATTCCGCCCTTCTTACGTATGCATCACTTTATGGTTCATGCTCTTAAGATACAAACCAAAAGTATTGGGTGAAAACGTTTGGGGAATATCTATGTAAATCCCCCACTAGAATTGCATCCGATTTTATATGATGCTCTGTGAAAGAGAAACTGCAGTTCAACAGTAAGAGTGCATATTTTGCATGCAAATTAGCTTAGCATCAGTCTCTAAAGGGAATTACCAGTTAGAATAGGGAATATTGAGCACAATGGTTTGGTATAAAGCACATTCCTTTATGTTCACACAATTTATGGCACAGCCTTCAACTGTATACATTTTGGCATATCCAAAAAATCGTTACATTTCTTTGGAGTTTGTGTAGCTCAGGGGTGTCAAACTCAAGGCCCATAGGGTGCTTAGATCTGGCCTGTAGAGCCACCCTGGAAACAGCAAAGGACCGGTCCGTGATGCCTCTGCCAGTGAAAATAGGCTCCTGAATTCCATTTTAGGCTGTGATGGCTTCCTGCAACTCTCCGCTGAACTCCATTTTCTCTGGCAGAGGGTTGCAGGAAGCCGTCGCAGCTGAAAATGGAGCTCAGGAGCCCATTTTCGCTGGCAGAGTGTTCGGGCCACCACAGGTGCCCCTGACACGAGTAACATCAGGTTGGCCACGCCCATCCTGGCCCTCCAAGGTCAAACACAACCATGATGTGGCCCTCAAATGTAATCGAATTTGACACCCCTGGTGTAGCTCATCTTCCTACCAAAGTGTTCCTTAATATTTGTGTTTCATAAACATATATTTTTATCTTATCTGCTTAAAAGCTGGCATGTTATGACTGTCAACACATTTTTTGTTTCATTTCAGGTAATAGGTAAAAAGGTAAAAACAGGTAAAAAGTATAGGTAAGTATAAAGATATAGGTAAGTTCAGGTAAGTTCAAAATATAAAAGCTGTTGATAATTTATTTGAAAAATAAGACACAGTGCTAGGATTGAAATAAAACTTCCAGAAAATGTTCAACAATGAGACATGGAAGCAAAGTAATCTCACTTGCCCATTTTATTACACATAAAGGAGGAACAATGAATACTTAAAATTCTGCAGCTGGAATAACTTTAGAACCTGATTCCAGCTACAATATTTTCATAAGATCTTCTTTCCTAACACTGAAAACAATTTATATTTTTTAAATGAAGGATCACGAAAAACTATGACATATATATATCTTTTAGGTTTCTTACCAATATGAAGGTTGAGTTCTCTATATTAAGATAATCAAAAGGAAACTCTTTGCCTTTAGAGGCAAAGGCAGAACATAACCTCTCAAAACAGAAGTTGAGCCTTTTGTTCCAGAAAGTTTTAAGTTATGGCATTAGCTCCTTTTCTGCTGTTATCACAAAGTTTCCTGATTAGAGGCCAAAGTCCCACCTGCAATTTCCTTTCAAAAAGAGGTACCTGTGCAGACAAGATTAAAATGACTTGGAGGGATAGGCAGAGTAAAAGGGAAACCTTCCAAATGTTTGACTAATATCTTTGCTGAATAACTGGGTTTGAAAAATTTCTCTTCTCAGCAAAGGCACATGTGAATAGTCAGGGGACAGGAGGGAGGAGGGAAAAATAAGGCAATTCATTAGGTTTGCTCTGTCAAATTAATAGCCTGATTGAATAAAGGAGAGAGAGGTCTAAATCCTAGGATGCAATAGAACAGAGAAGGAAAACAAGGCTGTACAGGCTTTGTACCACTAGGGGGCAGCACAGAAACAAGCTACAATTGCCAAGTAGTTTTTACAGAGGTGAAAACTATGCAGAGAAGCACTTCAATGTCCCATAATGCTCTGCAGCAAAAGCAGAGTTAAAGTAATAAACAGGAACAGAACTTCTGCCACTTCTCAGAAGTTCATCTGACCTCCTTAAAAGTATGACTTCTTTTAATTAGATAAAATCTTTTAATTAGATAAACTCTATACCCTCATATTTGACAGAACCAATGCGAGTTTCAGGTAACAGGCAACGTCCATCCAGCATGAAGGCAGTGATATAGGTTGCCACATGTCCAGCATCCTCTTCAGATTTTAATGCCACAATTATCTGATCATCAGTGTCAGGGACAAACTTGAAGGAGGAGAAGCCGTGAGTGGGAATGATATCACCAATATGGCTCACAGAGATATCAGTGAAGTCTGGTGTGGAACTAAGAAGCAAGTTGGTGCCACGATGCTCATCCTCCTGCTCATTGTAGCGTCCATGGCTGGCACGGCGTGGCAGGAAGAACCAACGCTGCAGTCTCTCACTCCAAGAGGCAGACTCATGGATCAAGTAACCTGGGAAGCATATAGAACCAAGATAGATATCCTCAAGCATAACCAGAAAGACTTACAGGATAACAGAACTGGAAGGGATCTTGCTTGGAGTCCATTAAATGGCTAGTATAAATGTGTGTTGTTGCCGGGGTGGGTGGGTGGGTTATTATTTTATTCTTTTTATTTCTTTTATATAGTGTTTTTATTTCCTTGTAAGCCGCCTTGAGTAGCCATGTGTGAGTAGGCGGCAATATAAATTTTCTAAATAAAAAAATAGGTTTTCTAGTGCAACTCCCTGCTCAAGCAGGAAAACAACACAGCACAAGCTGACAAAAGTTCCAAGGAAGAAGAACCATAATATTACAAGATTAAACTATGATGGTAGAAACGTTATAGGTATTGATCTGGGTAAATCATAGCCAGCATAAGAATAGACATTATACACTGCCTTCTCTAAGGACACTCATATTTTTCATCCTCAAAATCCAAATCCCATTTTGACTTTTTAATTCCAACAATTAAGTGTGTATAAGCCTTCATTTTACAAGGAAGTATTAGAAGCAGAATCATGCATAATATTTAGCTGTTGGCAGGTTTATTATGCTAACAGAAGCCAGTCCATTGCTCACCTGGAGTTTTGATCCCAGCTGCAGTCCGGAGTGCATTGTAATTTACCACCCAGTTCTCATGAGCCACGTCACCTTTGTAGCCAATGACTTTCACCCATTCTGGATTTTGATTGAGCACCTCTCCTGTAGTTGTGGTCCATTCCTTGCCCAGGCCTCCCACATAGAGGTGCTCATCCTTCACTGCCAACCATTCTGCCTTAAATCCTGAATAAAATGTGAAACAATGTAAGACAACATTATCCAACCCAAACTACCCCTCCTCCAGACAATTCTCTTAAGACAGGTGTCACGGTTTCCCCAGTAGGTTGAAAAGGGTCTGTCTGATCTTTAAGACAAATATTCAAATTTCTCAGGATTTGTTCAAAGCATGAGTAAAATAAAGATTGACCAAATGTCTATGGGGTTTCTCAAACATCCAAGTCATGATTGTCCCAAAGATACTTTTTCCGATTGACAACTGGACTTTCTTGGTTTTTTGTTTTGAAAAATGTTTCGCTTCAGAATCCTTCCATTCCCCATCAATAGCAATATCACTTAGACTTATATACCACTTCATAGTGCTTTTACAGCCCTCTCTAAGCGGTTTACAGAGTTAGCATATTGCCCCCAACAATCTGGGTCCTCATTTAACCCACCTCGGAAGGGAAGGTCAACCTTGAGCCGGTGAGATTCAATCTGCTGAACTGCAGCTAGCAGTCAGCTGAAGTAGCCTGGGGTACTGCACTCTAACCACTGCGCCCTCTTGGCTCTTCGTTAAAGAGCCAAGGTCAGTCAGTTAAAACTGAAGAAGCTGCTTGGATGAGAAGTGAAACATTTTTAAACAAAAAACCCAAGAAGGTCCAGTTGCCTTTTGGAAAAAGCACCTTTGAGACACTTTCACCAAATTACCTTAAGAATTATTTTCTTCAACATAAATTTGCCTCCTCTACCACCAGCCTGTTTCTTATTTTTCAGGTGCATCTGATGTAGTTTCTATATCTTCTATTTCTTTACATCAGAGGTTCTGGGAACTTTTGAGCCTGGAGAACCTTTCAGGGGGTCCGCAAAGTCAAATATATTATTTTTAAAATTCTCAGTTTTAATTTTTAATACAAATCATAGCAACAGATATAAACTACATAAACCAAAACTCTTTGGTGTTCTTAGTCATTTTAAGAATGTACAGTAACCCCCACTTATGATCGGTCACTTAGAAACCATTCAAAGTTATGACAGACCTAGCGGTGGTGGGGTGTACTTACAACCCAGTTTCAAAGTTGTCATAGTCCGTCCCCGTCCCCCTGTCTTCATCGTCCCCCCTGTGGTCAGATGACTGCACTTTGGGCCATTTTTATGGCCATTTGTAGCATTCTGCAATCACATGACCAGGTTTTACAATGGTTTTCCTGAAAATGGACATTTACTTCTTGTTTTCAGCAAATCCAGCCCATAGCAAATCATGGGTTCAGTTAACAACTATGATATTCGATTAATGACCCCTGTAAAAAAAGGTCATAAATTTGGGTTGGTCACATGACCAATCCAACTTACGACCATCGTGACTTATAACCATAATAGGCAGGCTTCATTACAGTTATAATTCAAGGACTAACTGTAAAGAGGTCCTAAGACTGAAATATTTGAGAACTGCCGATTTACATTATTATATTCTGCTGATAAAAATGTCTTATTGTCATGATTTTTGTATGGGTTATGATCTTGACATAGGTCATTTATAAAACATATCTGCAGCAGCTCAATACATTCCTTCAATGTTTTACAACAGAAACATTTTTATCAGTTTTTTTTAAACATAATATTACAAAACTGTTCCATCTTTTTCTTTTTGCAGTTTTAATACTATTTCTATAAACTGCCCTGAATCATTAAAGGTGTGAGAAACAAGACATGCTAAATAATTTAATATAAATCGCTATAGCACTCTTCCATTGAGGTGTGCATGCATGTATATAAAATGGAAACAGAAGTTCCCATTGACCATTATTTTAACAAACTGGATAATGGAAAAAGCATTGCAGCTACATGAACAGTGCTATAATCTTTAATATACATATTTCAATATTATTTTAATGTATTAAAAACACAACCAAAAATTCCAAATCAAAAGCATTTCAAATATATTCTCTTTTTTGTTTTTTGTTTCTTGCTTTTATAGTATATTTCATTGTTAAACATTTTTGAAGATGAGGTGTATGTGGTGATTTTAGGTCAAAAGGCAGAACAATTTTAAAATAAACATTTCTTTTACCTCTACAGAAGTTTCACCTCTATTAGACAATTTAACAGAATGTTAGTAAATTGGATAAACTTCAAAAAAGGAGGCATGATGTTTAGAGAATTCTTAAAGGTTTCTGGTGGCCATAGCTTTACTTGCGATATTATAGGAACTACCTAAAGGTTAGGGAACCTTCCAGTATAAAGCCTAGAACTTAAACCTGAGCTCACCTTTGTCAACTGTGCCATCTCCATCAGATAATATCACCCAAGGTACTACCCTGGTGTCATCAATCTGGTAGACCACACCCGTTCGATCATCCACGGCATAGAGTTTACCATTAAAGACTACCAGTTCAGAAAGCTCCATGCCACGTCCTTTTTCTGCTAAGTGAGATTCCAATATATGGTCCTTTGTATCCCACTCAACAGAGACATGGTCCCCACTGGCTGACAATGTGAGATAACCCTTCTTCAAGTAGCTGAACCAGGTGTGCTCACTGGGACCCTTGGAGTTTGTGTCAAGGTCAGCAATGAGTCCAATACGGTACCGCACACCTTCTGGAATCCGCTGGGGTGGTGACAGTGGATAAGTATCATTATACCTCTCACTGGGTAGAACATTAAGCCTCCAGCTATGAGCATTGAGAGGAACTGGCCTGTTTGCAGGGGATGAACGCTGGAAACAAAGGAGAAGCAACACTAGCACAAGGGCCAGAGTGGTCGCCACAATGGCCTTCCAACGCAGGCGGAAACGGGGGTCAGCTGCTTTGGTCATGGACGCCAGCACTGGAAGACTGCCCACACTAATCCTCAAGGGATTCAGAGTATCATCCCATTGCAGGCGTGGACGAGCTGAGATGGGCATCAGCCTGAGGTTCCTGGGAACCTTGGAAAGAAAAGACAAGGTCAGCATGAAAAAAATGGGGATAATGAACACACCAACTGAGTACTGTGGTAATTGCCCAGGTCTACAGGAGGACAAGGAAAAGACAAGAAACATAGAAAGAGCTGCCACAGCATGACAGAATGTCAGACAACTAACTGAGAAATTCTGCAGTGGAACAGGAAACGACTAAGTAGGCTGTGGTCCTTCTAAGAAATATGTTACTTGGATACCTGGTGGAGCTGGAGGAAATTGCATATGAGAAACTGACACAAAGAAAGCAGAACTGCCAAATGATTATGGAATTTTTGGTGGCTAATGGTTTTCTCTCTAATCATGAATTGGTTAACATAATATAGATTTAAAACCTTATTAAATGTGTCTTGTTAAAATAACATAGCTTGCAATCTATCATTTTGCCTTTCTTCCAAGGAGTTCAGGATAGCATTAATACCATCTCCCATCTTATTGGCAAAAAACCCCTCCATGAGGTAGGTCAGGAAAAAAGACATGACTTGACTGAGGCCACTCATTAAGCTCTATCCAAGTTGAGTCTAAATCCTTTGCCACAGAGGCTGTTCATATACAAGACTACCCTACGCTGCTTGAAGATAATGATATCTTTAAAGCTAAACATAAAACCAAAATAGCAAACAGCAGTATACTTACAAAGTGATCCCAACTTACAGAATTTGTTCTCAACAATTAAAATAAACTCATAATAATCAGTTAAACTATTGCTGCTAAACTAATTAAAAGTGAAATTTCAACCCCGAAATTGGTGCTGGAAGGTGGCAAATGGGAACATAAAAGGTAGTGTGCTAAAGTTACGTAACACACATCCCTTCACCTCCAGCAATTTTTTCAATCCGATTTCCCTCTCCTTATCAATGGGTAAGTTCCATGGCTGTGACCAGCAGTCACCCCGAACATTTCTACATGCTCTTTCAGAAAGCACTAGGTTTAATACTTCACCTACCACTAGGAAATACCCCCTACTCTTTTCATTATAACTGAGTGGAAATTAATACCCCTTACAGACCTGTTTGATCGCTCCAGAATCATATCTTGCTGGAATCTCAGGGGAGAAACTTCACTAACAGAATGCAACAGGTGGCAAAGCTCAACTCCTCCTCCAGAAGGATTGAGGAAATACAATCAGGAAATGTCAACAGGTCAAAAAGATTGCTGACTGGTCCAACCAGTTCCACTGAAAGACCCAAAAGGCATTTTTTTTTCTTTTCTGCTCAAATAGTTATGGTGCTATGTCTCATATATTGTAAACTCCACCCTCTCAGAACTTATATAACAGTTCTCCCAATGTTACTCTACATTACTACCGGTAGATTTATCATACATCCGGGACTAGATAAAACAGCATTGCAATAAAACAGTAAGGGGAAAGGAGCTTTGTTTTATGGTAAACATCCAAGGTGCACATGGAGACTGAAAATCAGATGTTAAATTTCCATCAATTCCACAGCCAATTTACCCATAAGAATCTCTTTGCTAGAAGTTATATGAAGAGCTGAAGACATTTTTCCACTGACAACTCTCAGTTGGTGCAATGACAGTGCTGCATTGGAAGTCTTCCTGAATGAGACATTCTGGGAAATAAAAATGTTTGATGAGGGATAAATTGCTGGGGCAAGATCTGCGGAGGCATGACTGGCATCTTTGTGCCTAGGCAAGTATCCTATCAAGAGAAGTAATTGCTTCAGCATTTTACAAAATGCCTAGAGAAACTTCACAGCATTCCAGAGTTTTGAATATAAATATCACTGGGACCCAGAGTGAAGCAAATCAATTGATGGAAGCAAGCCTGGCAGAAATGAAAAGCTTGTATAGACAGCTGTGCAAGGGCCCAAGATTGCCATTGCTGTTCTGTGCTTTCCTGCCCCAATTATGCATTATCTTTCTCTTCACTGTCAACATGTTTTTGGCTGCAGCAGCAGCAGCATCAGGTATTTCATTCTAGGGATGAAAAACTAGAGCAACCCGAAGCTTATTTTGAAAAGGCTGCTGCTGTCTTCATCAACTCTTTGCTTGGGGCAAGGGAGCCAATGGAAGGAAGGCAAGTCAGGAAAGGGGCACAAGAGTGATCAGTATCTTCATCACCAGGCCCCAATGGCTTTGACCTAAATCACAGAGGTCTGCTGCCATCCTATTTGCCTCCCCCCCAGCCCCTGAAAGGTGACACTAGGCTTGCAGGTTAAGACAATAAAATCATCCCACATACAGCAAAAGCAATACTATACATAGGCTGGCACAACCTATGAGGATGGAGACAGAGTAATATGATTAACTGAAAAACACCTTACCTAAACCCAGATAAAATGAATAGTTTGGGGGGCGGGGGGGGCAAACTGAAGCCAATCACATAAGAAAAAGGTGGGGAATGCATTTTCCTTTCAATCTCACCAGTTCTTCCTGAAAATCTAGGTATCTGGCAAAAGAAGCAAAAAACAAAAACCCCTACATCTCCCCTTTTCTAACCACTCACCGACCAGGCTCCTCCCCACACCGGGAACAACCGGAGGAGGGAAGATCTTTCTGCAGCAAGCCCTCCCTCCAAAATGACTGCAGATCCCAACATGCACCACATCCAAAAGTTTACTACAGATCCCGACACCCCCTAGTTTAATCAAGAGAATATATTTCACTTCCTGTACACAGAAATACTACATTTCCCACAATTCATTACACAAGAAATAAACGAGGCTGAAAGCAGAGGTGAAATAGAAGTACAATATGCCGTCAACTGTTGGTTTAGTAATATTGTATTACACATCCAGATAGGTGTCATCTAAACACAGAAAATGAATACATGGAAATAGTAACATCACAAACAAAATATGAAAGAAATACAAATTCAACCAAACGTATTGGCACTTTGTTATGTGTGACTGCTATGCCCATTCCTTCTGAAAAATTTTCAGTGAACGTGCTGGTTAACTAGTTGCTTATTCTCTGCTTACCTGATCAGTCTTGAACAATTAACCAGCTTTCCTAACCACTATCATGAGGCCCATTTCTGTCAAATTATTCGGCACATCTGTGCCAGGCACCTGGATCACAGCTATAGCTATGTCAAATGCTGCGGAGCAACAAACATAATGCCTTCTTGCAAAGGAATGCAGCCAGAATATAGTAATTGCTTGTTCCAGTTTTTTCTCCCGTTTGCTCAGAAAAAAATAAAAATAAAACCCTCCTGAAAATATCCTCTGAACTATTTTCATTCATTCAGAAGAAAAGCAGCAAAATATATTACTACTGGAAAGATTTGATTATAGTCTGCATAAGGTATCTGTCCTTTAAAGACCTGCTCAAAGTGGCAAGGCTTCTACCTACATCTCCGATTAAGCTGAATTACAGTAGTGAGATTCGCCCGTACATCAAAATCTGGAAGACTTTCGGTCTCCAGCGCTTACACCAAACGAGGGCGATTATTGCAGAAATATCTTCAGCTATATGTGTACCTCGGGAGGCAATTTCTTTCATAATATGAAAATTTGGAAATGTTTCATCCAATTCCCAGTACCCATATATGCATACAGCCACACACCCCCTCCCGCAAATCTTTGCAGTTCTTCACTTTCTGCGCGTTGCTAGACTTACAGAGGGGCCTGGTAGCAGAGAGCGGCACTAGAGCTTTTGCTGCAGAGGGCACAGAAATCCCGGCGTTTGCAAAAAAACAAAAACAAAACCCAGAACCCAGATATACTTTATTTTTGCCTCCGCAGTTTGAGTAGCGCGCAAAGGAAGCCCCGCGAGGGTCTTCTTCGTTGAGCGAACTCAACGAGCTTTCGAGCGTCGGACATTTCTCTACATCCTAGTCGTTGGAGGGGATCATCTGCCCGTCGACGAGGCTGGTCTAAGGTTCAGGAACGCTCGGATGGAGTTGAGAACTCCCGGAGCTTTAACGCCAGTTCCAAACCCATTCGGACCCATTTCCCAGGGCGGCATTAGATGGATGAGGTCATAAATCTTGTGTTCCCGGCCTCTGAACGGAACAAACGCCGCCAGCTGGCTCTCTGTTTTCCCTCCTGTGCCCCAAGGCTCCCCTCGCACACCCTCGCCTCGCCAGCGCTAAGGCTTCGTTCTGAGGCTGCTGGG
>JANHFM010007998.1:75570-91339 GCA_032468115.1 Grayia smithii
GACTTCAACTCCCAGAGCTGGCTGGGGAATTCTGGGAGTTGAAGTCCACACGCCTTCCAGCGGCCCAGGTTGAGAAACACTGCTCTAGAAAGAGTACAGAGAAGAGCATTGCCCCACATTTTCTGGAAATGCCTTACACAGATTTTTCCTGACTTTACCTCTGAAAATTCTAGCTATATTGGTTTTCCAGTCCCATTTAACAGAAGCTTCTATCTGATATACCTCCCCCCCAAAAAAATACTTTTACCTTAGCTTGCATTCCTCAGTGATGAGGCAAGGTTAAGGTGACAAACAATGGATGCTTGCCTGCTGCAATGATTTTAAACAGTAAACATCGTTGTCTTAAGCTATTTAAATATTTTCCAAGAGGAATTTTCTTTCTCTCTCTCCCTCTCCAAATTACTCCAATTCTGGCCAGTTGAAAGTAGCATTTCCTGCATTGCATTTAAACTACTGAAGATGTTCTGATTTTAAGCTTAAATTTGGCTGATCCCTTAAAAGCTTGTTTATAACTATATGCCTATTACTTCATGTAACCTGGTGTATTTATCTTCCCCTGAGTGTTATACCTTAAGCAGAAATATCCATTTGTAAATGTAATGTTTAGAAACTGTAAAACATCAGGTGAAAATGGTTTGCACTCTTTTAATTAATAAACTGTGGAATTGAAAGAAGAAAGAAAGAAAGAAAGAAAGAAAGAAAGAAAGAAAGAAAGAAAGAAAGAAAGAAAGAAAGAGTAAGAGAAGAGCAACAAAGATGATGAGGGGAATGCAGGCTAAAACATATGAAGAACAGTTCCTGGAATTAGGTATGTTTACGTTAATGAAAAGAAGGACTAGGGGAGACATGATAGCAGTCTTCCAGTATCTCAGGGGCTGCCACAAAGAAGAGGGAGTCAAGCTATTCCCCAAAGCACCTGAAGGCAGGACAAGAAGCAACGAGTGGAAACCAATCAAGGAGAGAAGCAACTTAGAACTAAGGAGAAATTTCCTGACAGAACAATTAATCAACTGAACGACTTGCCTTCAGCAGTTGTGAATACTCCAACACTGAAGGTTTTAAAGAAGAGATTGGACAACCATTTGTCTGAAACGGTATGCGGTCTCCTGGCTGAGCAGGGGGTTGGACTAGAAGACCTCCAAGGTCCCTTCCAACTCTGTTCTTCTGGTTGTTAGGTGAATCTGGTTTCCCCATTGACTCAGCTTGTCAGAAGGTCGTAAAAGGGGATTAGATGACCCCGGGATACAGCAACCGTCATCAATACATGCCAGTTGCCAAGCGCCCGAATTTCAATCATATCTCCATACATTGTAAGTGTGAAAAACGGTTGTAAGTCTATTTTTTCAATCTGGTCATTTCGAATGGTCAGTAAATGAACGATCGTTAAGTCAAACATTAATTGTACAGGGACAGTTCGCATTAAAATCAGGGGTGGGTTTCACTTAGCTTTGCTACCGGTTCGCTTGTGCATGTGCAGAATGTATTTGATGACGTCCGGGTAGGTGGGCGGAGCCTCCCTCCGCTGCTGCTATCGGTTCGCCCGAACCGGGACGAACCGGTAGCAACCCACCACTGATTACAATGTGTTAATGTCCCATTTAAATCTGTTTGGGACAGGTAGGCACATTTTCAAGTAAAATATGAGTCTTCAGCTACCCATGATTTTTACTTTGTAAGAAAATGTAGAGTCCCAGGCGCACAAGGGATTAGGATGGGTGTCTGCAACCTGTGGCTCTGGAGCCACATGGGGCTCTTTTGTCCTCCTGCTGTGGCTCACTGTCTGCTGAACCCACCACTGGCAGGCCCCACCCATCTCCCTCCCCTCCCAGTCACTCCTCACCTTGCCTGAGAAGGTAAGGATGATTACCTAAGGTAACACCAGGAGCCACAAAACCTGGGTGAGCATTGCTGGGGTATGTGTGTGTGTCATGTGACTGGGTGGGAGTGAGTGATGTCGAGTTGGCCGCGCCCACCCAGGTTTTGTGGCTCCCGGTGATTTCTTTCCTGTGCAAAATGGGTCCAAATGGCTCTTTGAGTGTTTCAGGTTGCAGACCCCTGGATTAGGACGATAAAGACGAGACAAAAGGCTAACCTTTTGCAACGTGATAGACCAGGGATGTTAAACTCGATTTCATTGAGGGTCGCATCAGGGTTGTGTTTGACCTCTGGGAGCCAGGGTAGGCGTGGCCAGGTTAGCCATGGCCAGCTCAACGACACTCCTGTTGGAGGTGCCTGTGGTGGCCCAAGCACTCTGCCAATGAAAACGGGCTCCTGAGCTCTGTTTTCACCTGGGACAGCCTCTTGTAACCCTCTGCTAGTGAAAACAGAGGTCGGGAGGGCCGCCTGTGGCCCTCGCGAACTCCGTTTTCGCTGGCAGAGCCAACGCGGGCCGGTCCTTCGCTGTTTCCAGGGTGGCCTGGATCTAAGATCTAAGCACCCACGGGCCTTGAGTTTGACAACCCTTTGCTAGATTTTTAAAATGGTTTAATTAAACCACTGGGGTTCCCCCCCCCCCTTAAATGTACTTTATTTTTAAAAAATTGTTTACAATTCAATTCAATCAATTCAAACCTTTAATTAAGCTGAGGTGGCGCAGTGGTTAGAGTGCAGTACTGCAGGCTACTTCAGCTGACTGCTAGCTGCAGTTCAGCAGTTCGAATCTCACCTGCTCAAAATTGACTCCGCCTTCCATCCTTCCAAGGTGGGTAAAATGAGGACCCAGATTGTTGAGGGCAATATGCTGACTCTATAAACCGCTTAGAGAGGGCTGTAAAAGCACTATGAAGCGGTATATAAGTCTAAGTGCTAATTGCCTCAGTAGAGAAATTAGCAGGCTTGGCCTACAAAAAATCATGAAGGTGGAAAATATATTCCTAGTTTAGTGCTGTCCAGATTGGCTTGGATTGCAAATCGTAGAAAGTGGCTATTCAAGATGGATTTGTAGACAAATCCGGAAGGCGTCAAGATGGAGAAAACTGAGCTGGAGATTTCTGGGCATATTAAATGATAAGACATGGGGAGTTTTTCCTGGAGAGTCCTAAATGGGGTCTATGCCTTGGTTGGCAAGGCTGGCTCTAATTTGCCTCCCTTGCTTGTGCATTTGCAGAGTTTATTTTGATGCTTGTGATGGCTTCTTCACCAATTACAACTGGAAAGAGCTACATCTGCTGCGGGCTAAAGAGGTGGCCAGTAGTCGGCAGACTGATGTCTATGTGGGCATTGATGTGTTTGGACGAGGCGATGTTGTGAGCAGTGGCTTTGATACCAAGAAGGTAGGCTGGCGGGCACCCTGAATAATGGGAAGCTGCCTTGCAGGCATTGGCTATGCTAGGCACGATAGATCAGCATTTATTCTGATTCTCTCTGGGAACCACCAAGAACCAAAAGCCTGTCACGTTTTGCATAAATGACCCTGCTAGGACAGCCTGCTAAGATATTTGTCCTTGGGGAAGGAAGCTGTTTTCCTAGAAGCCCCGAACCAGCCATGCTCTAAATCCCCACAGTAGAAAAATGGTGAATAAATCTTTTATTGTTTGTGTCTCTTCAGTCACTGCAGATGATTCGGGAGCAGGGTCTTTCGGTGGCCCTCTTTGCACCTGGCTGGGTATATGAGCACCTGGGCCCAAGAGACTTCCTGAACAATGAGGATAAGTAAGGCCTATGGGGGGGAAGGACTTTCTTCTAGGGGTGGCCTTCAGGAACCCCCTATGAGGAGATTATCTCTTTGGGGCTCTGGGCTGAGTAGGCCTAACAGGAGAAAACTTTCAGACCCATGGAGCTGTAGTCATTTCTCTCTCTTTGCCACCTCAGGTTCTTGATGTGGTGGACTCTGGGCTTGATGTGGTGGACTCTGTGGTGAAGTTATACAAAGACTGTTCCCGTGATACCCTCTTTCCTTCTTGTAGATTCTGGGCCCTCCTATCGCAGCTACTATCTATTCACCACATTGTCTCCCTCCCCTTTTGCACCAGCTTCAGTCTGGGTGTGGGTAATCGACACTTCAGTTACGGACAGGTAGGAGAACATGGAAAAGGGACCCTTTGGGGAGGAGGAAAGGAGCTGGGAATGAGCGGGCAGAAGGTAGTACTGCCTATTGTTTTCCTTTAATCCTCTCAGGGCCAGAGCTAACGTTTCATGACTGCCCAGCAGATTAGTGGGCTCCTTCAGAGATCAAGGCCATTGCTGTCTTCCAAAAATCATAGAGGACTTTAGGAGATTTTTTGCAAAGGAGTTCTGTGACTAGTTATTGGTCTTGAATCATTTTCTAGGACTCTCCCTTGCAGACTTATTTTTCAACAGTTTTCCTTGAGCCTCCATGAATGTTGTTCTAGGATTTCAGCCTCTGCATCTTATAACTTCAGTGTATTTCAAGTGCGGATAGAAAACGAGACAGCCTTTGGAGGAGCCATTTCCCCCCTTTTTGAGAATGATGTGTGTCAAAGTGCTTGATGATCTGGAGGGAGCCTCTCTATATTTTCATTACTTACGGAAAGAAGAGGCTTATTGATTAGAAAGTGAAAGGATGTATGTTGAAGGTGCTGACAGGCGGCCTGTGTGCTGAAAGTTGCATCTTCTGAGGCTACTAAAATGTTTGGGGGTTCCCATTGCAAATGGCCTTGGGTGTGCAAGAGCAGTCCTTACTGTGGGCAACATGCTTTGGAAGTCAAGCTGTCCCAACTCAGCCTGCAGTGGCTCTTTTCTTTCCTCAGGAGACAAGGACAGAGCCGTGGTACAACTTAAGTGCTCAAGAGATCCAGCCAATATATGGCAGCCACAGAATGCCTGACAAGGGCTGGGTGCGGACCCGGTGCTGCCTGCAAGACGCCTGGTGTGGGGGAAGCTCCTTGCTGCTGGAGGGGGCTATCCCGCCCAAGGCTGATCACATCACAGCCAGGTGAGTGCTGACCGGGGAGAGGGGCGGGGGCAAAATCCCAGGTAGCATTTATGCCTTTCTCAAACCTGATACTCTCCAGTTGGAATTACAAGATCAGTCTCCAAAGTCCTTCTCTCTCTTTCTGGGCACTCCTCCTTCCTACAAGATCCCCTTAGCTCAGGGATGTAGCTCTACAAAAGTCATCCCATCTCTACAGTGCACGAATGTGGAGTGGCGAGGTTTGCATGGGGAGGTCCACTCAAAAGCAAAGTTTTCTGTCAGCAGAGGGCCAAGTTGGATGAAAAATTAATTTTCTGCAACCAATTGGCAAGTAGTTATTACTGTGGCTTGTGGAAGAGATGCCCTCTGCATAGCTATTACTGAAGGAAGGAAAATCAAGGGCAAGCATCTTGCCTGCCATCTTCTTTCTGGGCTCTAAAATTTAAACATTTCCAATAGAGTTTCTGCATTGAATTATGACCAGTGATTCCAAAAGGCTTTATGGTGTTGAATATCTGTGAGGAAGACCAGATGCCCACCTGTTGCCTGTCCTCCTTCCCTCAAGAGTTCCAAAGGCCTACTGCCATTTCCTCTGGAGACTCAAAGGCTTCTCCTCTAGGTGCTATTTGAAGCCTAACTATGCAGGACTGCAAAACACAGGGCGAGCCTATGCCATTAAACAGATTCCTCACTTTGGCTTTCTTCTTTTGAATCTTAGAGATGGTGATGGAGAGGGTGACCTCAGGGATGTTAGCTAAGCAGAATCCTCCAGAGACACCTTGTCCTTTCCCCAAAGTGTAGCATTTTCAGGACAGCGATGCAATGAACCGTGTTGGCCAAGAATGATAACTAAGGGGCCTCCTGAATCATTTTTCTGACTATAAATGGCCTCTTGCTGAAACAGCTTTTGATGTATATCCCTTAGAATATTACCTTTCATAGATCATCAAAATGTTTAACTATCCTGTCAGTGTTCTCTTGTGTCACTTGCTTATGTGCACACACCTACTTTAAACTACAGAAAGAAGGGAGTTGTTCTGTCCAATTTAAGTCTTCAGGCTTCTCTCTTTGCTTCCAACTAGCCAAGTCTGCTTTAAGTTGGCAAACCTGATTGATGGCTGCTCAAAGAGAAATTCTATTTCAGTACAGTCAAAGGCAGGGCTGCCTTTCTTAGAGCTGCTGATGCCACTGTTTCTTTGAGAGCAAAAGGAGCCTTACAAAGGCAAGAGAGGGTGCTTCTCATTTTACACACTTATGATCGTAATAGCAATAGCAATAGCACCTAGACTTATATACTGCTTTACAGTGCTTTACAGCCCTCTCGAGTCAGCCTCTTGCCCCCAACAATTTGGCTCTCATTTTACCAACTTCGGAAAGATGGAAGGCTGAGTCAACCTTGAGCCTGGTGAGATTTGAATTGCCAAATTGTAGGCAGCCGACAGTCAGCAGAAGTAGCTTGCAGTCTAACCATTGCACCACTGTGGCTCATCCTCGACTTAAAATCACAACTGAGCCCAAAAAGTTTCATTACTAAGCAAGAACTGTTAAGTAAGATTTGCCTCATTTTATGACCTTTTTTGTGAAGCGAATCACTGCAGTTGTTAAGTGACTCATGCAATCAGTACACGAATCTGACTTCCCCATTGGCTTTCCTTGCTGAAAGGCGGCTGGGAAGGTTCCAAATGGGGATCGCATGACTGTGAGACCATGCAGTTGTCATAAATGCATGCCAGTTGCTGAGCCCCTGAATTTTGATCATGTGACCTTGGGGGAAATGCTGCAATGGTCGTAAGTGTGAAAAATGGTCCTAAGTCACTTTTTCAGTGCCATGTTAACGTCAGATGGTCCCTAAGTGAAAGATTGTAAGTTGAGGACTACCTGTATTCCCACAACTAGAAAAGGTGAAGAATTCATATTTTTCACCCTTTCTGAGGCTTAAGGAAGAGAAGAGCTGAGCTGCCCTGGGGTCCATTGCCTGGATTCCTCATTGCCAGATGTGTCCCTTTGGCTGGTGGAGCTGCTTCATGTCCAGTATGCTGCAGCTCTGGCTCTCCATCAGCAGCCTGGTAATCAGAACTAGGCTGGCAGGAGGCGGAGGGGGAAATGATGGGGCCGGTTGTTTGGAAGTGAGGAGATGAAGCCGCTTTCCTTATCGACTGTGTCCCCCTCAAAATATGGAGTCACAAACTGCTCCACAGCATTGGAGCAGAAGTTTCTCCAGGCCTTCTGAATGAAAGTCACAAGGCAAGCAAAGGAAAAACATATGCTAGTTGTGCCTTGCCTCCTTAGTCACAAAATACCTACCCTCTTGCTTTTACTAAGCAATCAAAATAGCAATAGCACTTATATACCGCTTAGACTTACCTACCGCTTCATAATGCTTTACAGCCCTCTCTAAGCGGTTTACCGAGTCAGCCTATTGCCCCCAACAATCTGGGTCCTCATGTTACCAACCTGGGAAGGATGGAAGGCTGAGTCAATCTTGAGCCTGGTGAGATTAGATCTGCCAAACTGCTGGCAGCCGGTGATCAGCAGAAGTAGCTTGCAGTACTGCTTTCTAACCACTGCGCCACCACAGATATGTCTCTGTTAGGAGCTCAGATATTATTTTGGTTCTGAGCTAGTGTGCATCCCAGCTAAAACAAACCCTAGAATGTCAGGTGTTCGGGAGAAGTTTGTGTAGATTTTTCTTCCCTGACCCTGCACATTTTGAAGTGCCCCTGATCACAAAGAACAAACAGATGGAGCAACCCCGAGAGAGATGATTTTTCTCATTGTTTTGCTCGTGCATTTTTAGAATCTGTTGAGAAATATTCTTTTGCGATGTTGTCTGGGCTGCCCTTAATCCCTTGAATTGGCTGTACGCATGGTCCTAGCCAAGCCTCTGGGCCACCTGTTGGGAAAGAGACTCTTGAGTTTACAAGACCAGGGTGTGTTCTGTGGAGTGTCTCCTTTCTGGCTGCTGAACAGAGAATTTGGAGTGTCCTCTGTGGAGAATGTCTCATTCCCTCTTTTCCCTCAAAGCACTTTTTGGTCCAGGATGCCTCAGGCTGAGAGTCTGTTCTTGTTCTGAAGAGAGGATAAAATTGGATTAGATCTCATTCTGTGGGGATCCCAGGGTAGATTTGATCATAGGAGGTGGGGCTGACATGAATAATGAAAACAAGAAAAATAAGAAAACACGAATGTAAACTCTGATTTTGATTATACGGGGAGTGGAGAAATTGGCATTGCTGTGTTTGATATGGCCAGAAATAGATGAACACCCTCATAAAAACACAGCAGCAGCAGCAGTTTCCATATTTTTAAAATCAATTTTTATTAACTTTATCCTATATAAAATACAAACAGAAGTAAAGGTAATAGGAAAATGGGGCGAGGACAAGAAAGGAGAAAAAAATAAAAAATTAGGAACTTCCAGGTTAGTAAAGTACAAACAGAATTACAACCTCAACTTTTTTACTTATACTTAATTAGTGAGAATCTTTCCTTTTTTGTACATTCAGGATTCTAGCTGCAATCAACATATATAATAAAGTTCCAATTTCCCCCCAGGACTTTAGCAACAACAGCAGTTTCCAAAAATTGCTGTATTCCTGTACTATTCCTGTAATCTGGTGGAGGAGACATAGATCAAATTCCTGGTGGAGGGAGGCAGGGAGGGAGGAAGAGAGAGAGACAGAGAGAGAGAGAGAGGGAGGGAGGGAGGGAGGGAGGGAGAGAGACAGAGACAGAGAGAGAGAGAGAGATGGAAGGGAATGAACAGCTGTCCAGTGAAAAATTGGAGTGGGCATAATTTAGGGGAATAAAAAAAATGAAGATGTTTTAATTAAAACTGCAGAAAGTACTGGGTGGAACTCATCAAGATTTCTACAGTACAGAGGTAAAATAGTGACTGGGTCTCAAAGAGCATAGTGTCCAAGGGTGAACCAACAGTTTGGTGTGGTTGTTACAAAGCATATTCAAGGTGTGACCTTCAAAAGGTCACATAGTCAACGTTGAGGTCCTTGGGCAGGCATAATCACTTGGCCCTTCCCTTCATTGCTTATCTGAGCCCGTTATGTTATCCTGTCCCTTGTGCAAAGTGGAGCAAGTGGGGTAGAGGTCATTGGTCTGGCCTTCATTTTCAGATGGTGCTGTGCTACCTCTTGGCCCAGAGTTGGCAGTGACGGTGTATTCTCTGTCTCTCTCCCTGTCTGGGGCTTGGGGGTTACCAGGCTATTCTCATTCCAGATGCCAGCACCCTCACGGTTATTCCTGGTCTTGATTTTTAAACACGAGTCCCATTTCCATGACACGGCTCTGGCGCCTTTGCTCACCACCCGAGAATCATGGTCGCGCCCTGACAGGGGGGCATCTACTTTATCAGGTAAGGCCTTTTGTCTTGAGGACTCCTTGCATGGATGCTTACAGCATCCTTGAAGTGGCCTAGCAGATGTGACTTCCAGGTTTTGCTGGCTCATTTCTCTTTCCCCTGCTCTGTTGGATGTTTCTTCTGCAGCAGAACCAACACGACACACCCCCTCCTTGCTTCACACACCTCCTCCCGACCTCGCCCGGTTACTCAGAGGATGTGAGCAGCATGGGGAACATGGCTGGCAAAATCGGTGAGTGAATGCTAAATGTGCAGGATGTTGTCTCCACTCATTTTCTCTAATGAAGCTGTTTCATATGTGGCAGCAGCCACCTATTGTTACTACTTTCCCCTTGATCTGTGGCATTATATCATTTGCTCCCCTGTAGAGGGGAGCCTGCTGTCATCTTTACCCATTCAGCACCACGCATGTGGATGATGGAAAGAAGGGTCAAAAGGTTAGCCTTTGTGCCTGGCTGACAGAAGCATTGTGGACGGTCAGGATGGACTTAGTAGTAGAACGTCAGCCACAGTGTCTCACCTTTCCCATTACTCCCTTGCTAGATGCTATGAATTAGAGCTCCAGAATTGCTTCCTGGATGAACTCTCCCTCACGGTGTCCCGTCGTCAACCTGGACAGGAAGAGATGCCCTTCACTTGCCGCCTAGGCAAGATCTGGGTGAGGAAATTGTGGAAAGCAATTGGGAACTGTCATGAATAGCTTCCAAAGCGGGGTGGGTAGGTCAGCTACTTTCCATTAGTTATCCAATATGGCTGGGCCCTTGTTCTTTAAGCCAGCGGTTGCTTCACAGCAGGCTTTTACTTCTCATCAGAATGGCTGAAAAGTTGCCATCCCAGCTGTTTTGTCCAGTACACTCCTTCCTTCTTGGTCTTTGTACCAAAGTTATTCTCTCTTATGTTTGCGAAGTCTGGTCGATGCCATCAGATGCTCTTTAATCTCTTCATTGCCTCCCTCCCNNNNGTGGAAACCGTGCCAGATCCTGTAAGCACTTATTCTGAGAAGAGACCTGGGGGCAAGAATTACTTGATCCAGGTTACCTAAGGGCCCCTCTTTACCCCTTCATTTCCTCACTGCTTTCCAGCCCTCTGCTATGAATCTGTCCAACTGCTTGGTGACCATTTCCCTCCCTTTTATAACTACCTTGTGCTTTTCCTTATAGGTGCTGGATGCTGCCTCCCTGCCCACTGGCAATGCCACCAGTTCCATGTTGCCCATGGATGTCTCCCATGTCCACTGGCACCGGCCTTCAGCTGAACACCTCTCTGTCAGTCTCACCTTGAGCTGGACTTATCCTCCCAGCAAGGCCACCTGCTTCCGTGTGCATCACCGGTGCGGGTCATGCGTCAGAGACTCTGAACCTTCTCTTCGTCTGCTTGGGGAAGCTCACGCCTGCCTGTACCGTGTAACTCAGCTAGCAGTGCCTAACCCGCAATCCTCATGCCGCCTGGAGTTCCTGGTAGAGCCAATCCCTGATGATGGGAGCAGCATTGATCCTGCCATGTGGGGAAAACTCATCTTTGTCTACTCTAATCCAAAGCTACCAGAGAACACTGCTATACTTTCCCCACACCGAGACCCAGGCCCATGACCATAACATAGCCTTAGTTTTTGATGGGTGAAGCTTCTCTCTAAGAGGTGTATAAGGGGACATCCTTTTAATAAAGCCTCTTTGCTGCTTTCATGACTATTTCTTTGCTCAGGACATGGTCCTGTTGTCTCACAGAATTGATGTACATGGCTCCTGTGTACTTGGCAGGGAATAAATGCTCAAAACAGATTTCTTAATGGACAGACCTCGCTTTTAATATATAAACATTTGTTCACTGCACTGATACCAATAGCAGGGTCGTTAAGATGGAAACAGGTGGAAGTTGTCAAATCCGCTGATTCCAGTAGGATCCCTTTAATAAAGGAAAAGGGAGAGAAGGAAAAATCATTCCCACTCATCAACAGGGAGCTTTATTCTCAAATGAAACAGGAGGGTGGTAACTTTTGGAAGTCTAGGGATGAGACCAGTGTCACAACCGTGTGAGAAAATTTCACTTTCTTAATAAATAGTATTGCAGAACAGTGTTTCTTATCCTCAGTAACTTTAAGATGGGTGGACTTCAACCCATCTGGCATGGATTCTGCAATTCTGCATAGTTGACCCAGGGACCCTTAAACTTGTGGTGTTTCCTCTCCACCTCTAGAAACCACTTCCCAGCATCTCTTCCCAGCTCCATTGCAAATAATGAGAAGGGAAGATGGCAGAGACACCCTTGGGCATTTCATTATGCATCCCTATATACAGAAGAGGGCTGGGAGTTGGTGCACAATGCCGTATTCTTTCGCCATGGAATCTGCTTGGGTTGTGGTGGTAACTGAACTACTGCAATCAATGGGGATTTGCTCTTAAGGGACGCACGGCCATTTGCCGCTCAGTACTGAATGCAGTTCTAAATGTGTAATGGCTAAGTAAGTACATTGTGAGACCTGTTATTTCTTCAATGGGATTATTCCTATGGTTCCCTGAATATTAAGGTCAAATGCTGGATTTTCACTGTACTGCTGCGGAAGCAAACTGGCTAACTTTTAAATTCTTATTCAATTTCGTATTCATAACTGTGTTGTGCTTCCGTGGCATTCGTTGCGGTTGCCGCAGCTATTAATAATGTTGCAGTAAAATTTCTGTCTTGAATTTATCCTCTTTCATAGATACTCAAAAAAATAATTGCGTTTCCTTCCCTAGGATTATTAGGAAAGCATACAAAATCTAAAAATACCAACAGCATTTTTGTGTGCTTTAGAGTTTGGTTTTACAGAAAATAAAAGAGTGCAGTAGAGTTCAAAGTTTTGCTTAATGATCAGCCCCTTCTCTCTGGGGGCACAAGAGCAATTTAAATTTTTAAATAAAGTTATTTTTTTTCTTCCCTCTTGTGGAAAGTGCTGGAGCCCAATCTCCTGATTTAGCTGAAATTAAAAGCAGGGCTATGTAAGGAAAACAGGGGCCTGTACACAGAGCCAAACACGAGTTGTAAGTGACACGGAGCAGCTGCACTGCCGAGGCACTGAAGGCGAAAAGGGGCCACTGAGCTTTGTGCGCCACTGCAGCGTTCAGAATTAAAGTTAACCTAGTCATTGCACTTCCAGAATGTTGTACAATTTTTGTTCCGGTCCCTTGGCCTCTTTGGCAAGAGCTGACAATACTATTTGTTTCAGAAGAAACCTCTCAGGTGAAATGATTTGTTGTGGCTTGCTTTGGCTGCGTGCTTGGCTCTGCTGCAGGTTAGGCAGTGAGATTTATAGGAAGCCATGTCTGATCTGAATGAGAAGGAGGTTGAATGGGAAGCTCCCACGCTCTTTTACAGCACCAGGGCGACAGCTGTCATTTCTTCCCCGTTTGCTGTAATAGGGATACTTTTATTTTTCCATTCTGCCCCATAGACGGGCAAGCACCTGGGAGAAGACCATGGTAAAACCATGTCTGGGTTGCTGCCAAGAAGACTGCAGGGACGGGCCCATGGAGTTGAGCTCAGTTTGAAGGGGGCGTTGCCTTTAAACTGTTACGGGAGGGTCAGAGAACGGACCATGCGATCTCCCGCTTCTCTTCCTGGTCTGGGTCTAATCTGGGTATGTGGGGAGTCCCTCTTGCCCTGCTTTGCGCAAAACCACCACCACACCCCCTTTCTGAATTCCTGATGCAGCGCTGGCAAGAGAATTGATAGCAGCAATTATTCCTTCGCAGTCTGGCCTGCAGGCAATTAGCAGCTGGGAGTTTGGCCAAGCACGGCACGCATGGGGATCTCGGCTCTTTGCTGCGGAGGCCTGTCTCCACATGTGGCCACGGCTCAAGGCAAAGGAAATTGATACAGCGACATTTACGCTGCCGGTGCTGGTCAGATGGGCATGACTGCAACGAGAGCAAGAAATTGACATTTTGAAAAATGTCGGCCCTGGCATAGGGATGGACTCATGACATTTTCTCTCTTGGTTTTGGATTTTTGCTCTTTTTAACTTTATGCACCAGGGCGCCCATGTTGTTCAGCTGTAGCCCTTATTTTAGGCGATGAAGACGCCGTTTTTTTAATCTCTAATGTTTCCTCTTTCCTGTCCCCTCTCTCTCTCCAGTGGCACATCTTCATTAATTGATGGAGGCGGCATTTATGATGAGAAGTTCTTGTACAAATCCACTGGGTCTGTTCTGTGGATGTGGATGACAGCCTTCTCCGTGTACTTGGGTTCTGAGTATTTGTTTTTAAAGTACAATTCTCATTTAGCTCTCCACTAATCATGCTGACTGGAGCTGGTGGGCAGTGAACTCTGATACAGAAATCTGCTAAGAGTTTTCATCCTCCACTTCTACGGCCCCATCTGAGTATTTCCTTTACACCCGTTCTTTCTACTCTGATAAGCATTCAAGGCAGCTAAAAATGTCCCTTTGAAAGGGTTTCTCCTGCAGATCTGAATAGCTGAACAAATGGGCAAGGAAAGAATTGGTTTCCTTAACCATCAGTCTCGGCCCCTGAAATTGGGCCCAGTAACAGATCACTACTGCCGATGTTCTCCATACAAGGTGACATATGATCTTTGTAACTTGCACCAGTTAGTTTTCTAGCCTGATTTTGCATGACTTGCAACTTCCAGGTGTTTCCAGAGTGATAGGAATTGATTCAGACTGAGATGATTTCCATATGAAGACAGAATTACAGCTGGAGGTCAGTGGTGTCTGCAAGGCAGTGGTGAGGTTATACCACACACAAAAGAGAGCAGGGATTCAATTGTGCAGTTGCGGTTGCCATTTTGGCTTTACCGCCCAGTTCACCCCACATCCCAATTCTTTTAGATACTTATGTGGAAGTGACAGAAATTATAGGAATCTAAGGTGTAAAAGGAAATAAATGCTATTTATGTGAACTATATAATTCAGTCAACATATAACCAACTGATCGATGCAAAGTCTTTGCTATGAAGACACATATGAAGCAAAGTCTTTGCTATGAAGGGATGAAAAATATTGAATATGAATCCCTTTGAAGGAGCTGCACTTGTGAACCAGCAGGATGCTTGCAGGGCAATGAGTCTGGGGCTGCCCAATGCCTTTCCCCACCTATCTTGGACATGGGCAGCAGACACAAAGGAAGCATGGGATGTGGTGTGGTAGTGGTGTGTGTGTGTGTGTGTGTGTGTGTGTGTGTGTGGTCCCAGACCACTGGCCCTAGTGTACAAGCCTAATGGAGGGAATGTTTCTCTTTATTCAGCAAATGCAAGCAAGATCATTTCCCTGATAGGCAAATAGGATTTTCTCAATCCAAGAGAATTAGTGTGCCCGATATCTCTTCTAGTCCCCCTGCCCGGTATCTAGTCTTGGTCTCCTGCCCTAATTATGTTGGGAGAGTTCAATATAGATGCCAAAAAGGTGTTAATCCACAGTGCCTAGAAGTGGGATTTTTTAAAAGGCACATCTCATACACCCAATGCTTTGGAGCATCTAATCAGTGCTTCTCCGCTCTGTCCAGCCCAAGAGGGTTGCAGTGAAATTAACAAAATGAGTTGGGTCAAAGCTGAGCCAATGACCTGAATTAGATTGAAGGGAAGGGAAAAGGATGCAGCAAGCCGATTGGGTGGCCTTGACAAGTTAGCCAGAAATGTTCTTCAGGATGTTAGTAGTTTGGGCACATGAACCGATCTTCTCCAAGATTTCTTGTACTGCCTAGTAGAAAAGATTTGCTTTCTGTCCCTGGTTTTCTCTTGTCTAGGATTTTTACCATACATCCGCCTCTTCCTAGAGCCAGAATGGGACATTTTGCCGCAGTCAACTCGCTATGGCCAACTTGCAACAGTTACCTCACGGCCAATTCGCTACAGGACAACTCGCCTTGGCCAACTTTCCATGGGACAATTCAACAATTCAATTTAATTATTTAAAATAAACCATTATTTTAATTTCTGTCATTCACATTTCATTTTTGTCCCTCCTTTGGCATCCTTTCTTTAATGATTCTATTCCACTATTTCTTCGCTGTTAGTGTAACTCCCGCGGTGAACTGGCCATGGCAAGTTGTCTATGATGAGTTGTACATGATGAGTTGTTGTAGACCGTCCTAGAGCAGCCTGTATTTTGCAAATTCCCAGGTTCCTTCCCATTTGCACCCTTCACCACATTTAACCACCTCCCAATCAAAATCTTGAGCCATCCTCATTGAAGAAAGAAACCTTTATTAATAAATAATAATAATAATAAATACTGTTTATTTGAATGGTCACACTTTTGAAGCATATAGAATGGGGTGGGTAGCTGATGCTCCCAGGGTGGGAGAGGGGGTAGCAAATGGGAGGGGAGTTGTACAAGGGGGCAGGAGTGGCAAAGGTGGGGCTATATACAACGGGAATAGAAAAGGAGGATCATCTGGTTGCTGGCATGTCAGGAGCTTTAATGCTGAATAGAAAGTGAGGTTTCATGAGATGACCGAGTCATTTAAATGCCTGTGGTCCTTTTCCTCTATCTCCTTCTTCCCTTCGTACCTTCCTTCATTCTTCC
>JANHFM010007998.1:167906-182223 GCA_032468115.1 Grayia smithii
TGTATATTCTGCAATATAGAGACTGTCGGTGAGTCAACAGCAGGTCAGAGGAGGAGCTGTTGTGGGACAGAGATGATAGTTGTTCTTTAAAAATTATGATTTAAATCAAGTTGATTTAAATCAAGCGTTTTTACTGGTGATTTAAATCATGATTTAAATCGTGATTTAAATTGACTTGATTTAAATCAAATCCACCCTGCTTGATAATTAACCATAATTTTTCCTCAACACAACTCTACGTTTTTTTTCTAGTAGGAAGGGAGAGGATTTTCTTATATTGCTCATAGCTGTAGGGAGGGAGTTTCAATTCACATAGAATCATAGATTTGGTAGGACTTTGAAGATTTTCTACTACAATCCCCTGCCCAAAATCAGGAATCCCCAAATCATCCCAGACAA
Source organism: Grayia smithii (assembly GCA_032468115.1). Taxonomy (NCBI): domain Eukaryota; kingdom Metazoa; phylum Chordata; class Lepidosauria; order Squamata; family Grayiidae; genus Grayia; species Grayia smithii. The sequence goes on from JANHFM010007998.1 coordinate 168,306, forward strand.
TTGGCTGTCCAACCTTTGGGAACCTGCAGAGATAAAGCACCCATGACTGTTAAGAGTCAGGCTGTTCCAACTGTTTAATAGTTCTCATGGTCAGAAAATTCCTCCTTATTTTGAGCTTTGAATCTCTCCAAAGCTTCTACCTTTTTCTGATCAATGGAACTAGAACGTGTCTTCACATCACTAGGATTTAGGCATCTAGAAAGCAACAAAAACTTTCACAACTCATTAAGTTTAGGGAAATAGGAAGAATCCCTGCCATTTTCAGTCAACCAGCATTGCTAAAAGCCCACACAGTTCTCCATATGGGGCTCTCACTTCAGTCCTGTGCTTCATTCAGAATTTCAGCTCAGCGGCAGTGAACTCACAAGCTCATTGGCCTATGCCCTAAATTACACAACACAGCTTAAAGTTTAAGAAATCCTACCTTTGTTGTTATTTTTGGTTTCCACTAAAACTAAAGGTGTTTTTTCTACTCTTCCTCCTGATACACAGGAATCCCAAGACAGCACAAGGCTACACTATAATCAAGGCATCTGCTAGGACTTGGGAGTTCTAGACATCTGTACGATTAATGATAAATATAGGGTCATTTTCTGACACCTCACACTAATACTAATACAACACAATGTCAAAGGCACATAAGAACAGCATGACCTATGAATCTAAAAGTGTCATAGTAATTCCAATTTTTAAAAAAATCGTTTCTCGTGTTTGTATGGACGAACAGCGTAGAAAAGCTTCCTTTCTACAGATTCTTCAAACTATATCACTGAAAAAGCAGCAGCAAAAAAAAAAAAAAGCCTGAATAGAAGAACAACAACAGCAAACAACACTTCAAAATCAAGTGACATTTGGTTGAGGGTGAGGATATTCATCTTCCTCAACCTTCTTTGCCAGCCATACTTTCCACCAGCTTTCCTTGGACTGGCCCTTTCATATAAATTGAGGCTGTAATTGCCAAAATTCCCAATCAGCAGGGCCAAAAGTCATCCGAGAACTGTAGAAGTGGCAGACCCAAGAATTTGAATGGAATAGTCATTCCAGCTAGCTCTTTAGCTGTTGACCCTTGTTTTTTCCTTGCATGGAAATTGTAAACATGTAAGGGTCAACATAGGAATAAAGAAGAACAAATGAGGACCAAGGAGAGAGAAATCAAATAAAAACAAAATGGAGCAAGTCAACAGAACAAGTCCCCTTCTTCGCACATTCTTCTGATATCATCCCATTCTTTACAGTCACCAGCTTCTTTTCTAAGTCTCAGCCTTAAAATTACTTATTTCTTGATGGCAAAAGCCTCACTTGTTTTGCAATCGGCCACCATTCTCATTACTCTTTTGCTGGCCTCTGGCCTCCCTCCTTCAATTTTTCTTATATTGCCCTCCAGAAGACTGCTATATTCCCCTTGTGTTCTACACTGTTAATCCCTGCCCAAATTATTTTCCTGCTCTTTGGCCCAAGAAGGGCATCCTGAAGTCACAAGTATTGTCATAAACGGAGAGGGGTGAAAAGGCAGTTGTTCTCTAATGGAAGCAATGTTGGCTTCTTATGTGTTACACCCAAACTTCAAAACCTCTCTCTGGTGGTTATGGAGCCCAGTATTTGAGTGAACATTTGAGCGAACAAAAAAGGACCAGTTTTTCTCCCCCCCCCTCACCCCCACAGTCCTGCTCTTCCCTGCAAAGGAAAAATGTTGCCTAAAGAGGATATAAAGGGATCGTAGTGTGGTGGTGATTGTTCCTTTCAAGATGGGAGAAGCCTATAGGGCCCATCTTTTTTTCTGTGTGAATAGGTTTATATTGTAGATAATAATCTACTGCAGCATACTTTTCACTCTGCACTGCTTGAACTATTAATTCAGTCAGATCAACCTCTTGCATTTAGTACTTTAAATCGGTGATTGGCTAAGTATTATTGGTTAACATATTTCTGAAGATTTACAGCAACCATTGTGTAACAGAAGAATAACTCTGTGGATATTGCAAATTGCTAGAAATCTTTATCAAAACCCATCAGTTACCTAGCATTGCTAAGGTTTCCACAGAATGGTGTCCTTCTTATTTATTTTTTTCTGTACAATCCTTCACATTCCATAAAATCATTTACTTAAGGTTACACATGCTCCTGATTGCTACTGGGTATTTCACTTGGCCAGCCCTGGTTTTACTTTTTATAATTTCTTTCCTGCGGAAAGCGGCAAAGAGAGCAAGATATGATGGTAAACTGCTTTTCACATCAAATATTCAGAGATCCTGTGTTTGCCTTCCCTGTGAAATGAATATCTCTAACTTTCACATTTTAAGATTGTATCAATTGTCTATTATATAAACCTTAAATACCGGAGTATTTTCAATTACACTGCAGAATTACTGCAGGACTATATTGTGGAAAAGCACACTTAGAAAGGAATGAACCACTTGTTTTTCAGTGTCTGCAGCTTTCAATGCCTATTTCCAAGCTGTATATTTTATCGTATTTTACATAATTCAAATATACCAGTTTCTCAAACGCCATGAATGCTGAACTGCAGAAAGGATATACATTCTGGTTTCATAACAATTTAATTCTACATTTTCTGACTTCATAAATAGGAACCGGAGACAACTGTTGTAAAACTTATATACAAGCACAGAAACCTTTGACTACTGAGGATCAGGATGTTCTTTCTGGTCTCTTTATTTCAATCGATTAGCATTTTGACTACTACGTTTTTTTCCAAACCTGAGAGGCAGCTTGAAAAATGAAGAGATTACATTAGCACAAAATAGGGCAAAAGACACCCATGCCCGAAGTTCCCATTTTCCTCTCTTGGTTCCCATTCCAAGTCTATATATTATCTGACTAATTAAAGCTACCTCTGCCTCTGAGCATCTGCTTCTGGATCATAGGATAGGTAACCTTCAATTGGCCAGGAGCCAAGAGAGGGTAGCCTTCTCTCAAGACCACAAGGCACATAGTGTGATCTTGGCTAGAATGAGCATTTTTACTCATCACTCTGGGGGGCAGCCAGGACATAGGACAGGTGGCTTCCCAGCAGGCAGGTTAACTTTTAGTGCAAATTACTTCTAAATTGGCAGAAGGGAGCATAGGATTCAGCAGGTATTAGAGCTCTTTGGTGGAGGGGGTGCGAGAGGTGGCAACATCTATGGGGAATCTCCGATCTAAGGGGTGCGATTTCTTCACGCAGTGTAGGTTTCCTCTGGTCTCCTTGCCCTCCTTGATCAGCACAGGACACTGCATTGGACTCTTTGCACAGACTATTTCCAAGAGTTTGCTATCCGTTTTTTAAAAATTCTCATAATTATGGTTCACTGTGAGAAAATGAAAGAAATAAGCTTTCTATGCCCCTTCGTACTGCTTCTGTCTTCAATCCTAGCAAGTTGACGAATGTCACTGCAAAAAGGGGTTTCCTTTAAAGGATGTAGGCACCTCAGTAGCTAAGAATCTACTTATCACGGTAGCAGCAGCAATGATACTTGCATTTGGGAGCAGCACAGCCAGGGAAATGGGAATTCTAGAAATGTGCAAAAGCATAAAGAGGCTTGGACCTCACCCTTTGAAGATTAGGTATCCAAAGGGTGAATGGGTAAAGATGAACAGAATATAAAAGAAGGACACTGCAGCCTCTGAGCCAAATATCAACACCAAGCACCAACTCCTAAAAATGCCTTTTGCTCAAACAGGGCATAACTCCAGTTTTATCAGCAAGCTTCCTTACATTTTGAATTAAACCAATACCAACACAACACTCAGACTCAACTACGATAATTGCAATTGGAAACCACCCATCATTTTCTTTTAAAGAAAGAAGAAACAATGTCGGGCAAAAAAAAACCCAACTGCATGTGTGTTATATTAGGGGAAGATGCTTCTTGTTCATTTCCCAGCTCCCCCTATCGCTGTCATTGTTTGTATGGACAGCATTCTATTTGTAATATAATAAGCTTTCTGTGGGATTGAGATGGGGGGAGGGGGAAGTCACCAATCCAGCACACTCAACACCAGGCTGAAAAGAGCAGCCATAGATGGCAAACACAGAAGACTTTATCACTGGTATTCAAGTTCAGATCGGCAAGACTAAAGGCTACTGTAGCTTGACTGAAAAAACCCAGACAGCCACTAGATGTCAGCAACTTTCCTTCTTATGCTTTCCGTTGGCTCAGGATGGCAATATGAACTACTGGATTCCAAAGAATATTCACAGCAGAATGTCCTAAAGCAGGGGTCTCCAACAGTAATAGGTTGCTCCCGGTTCTATCCGGTTCTTAGAACTGGTAGTAAAATCGGCAGGAAGCTCCGCCCACCCACCCCGACATCATCAGGAGGTGCTCTGCGCATGCGCAGAAGCTTTTGTGCGTGCTCCCGCTGCGAACCGCTAGTAAAAGTAAGTAGAACCCACCCCTGGTCTCCAACCTAGGCAACTTTACGACTTGTGGACTTCAATTCCCAGAATTCCTCAGTCAGCATGCGTCCTTAAAGAGCTAGTTTTTCTTCAGACTTTTACATTCCTCTGGTTAAAGCTAGAGGACTATATTTATTTATTTAAGAAAATTTGTATTATCTTTGATCTGAACCTTTTCAACATGTTAATATCACAAATGATTCAATCATTATGAACGCATAATCCCTCCTCCCCCGCACCCATTACTGACACACATCTCTGCTTATTCTTCCTATGCAGCAGAGTCCGGTAGGTTGCAGATTCTAATGTGAAATGAATCATCTCACACAACCCCCCCCCCACAACAAAATAATACTTATTCACATTTTAAGTATTTATACAGACAACCATACATACAGTAGCAAAGTTGCTGTGTAAGCACATCCACAGAATCAAAACGACACCCTTCCCCCTCCACCCGATTGAATGCAGACAGAACTTGTTCTTATTGTTTGCAGCAAAATCTGGATACACATAGTTTCTGACAGGCTTTCCCCTTATGCCAATCACAAAGAGGGCTTCTTCTGCTCCCACTAAGTTCTTCAAATGTAAAACGATGATATAAAAATAAAGACATATTTGAAATGTCTGCTTGAGGCACAGAGGGAATATTTAAGCAGCAGCCATGCAATGCACTCCTCTAAAAATGGTATAGAGTTTTTGAGAAGCAACAGAAAAGAGCAGCAGACATTCTGTTTTCTTCCCTGAGTTTTCAGGTAAATCCTAGGCTTTCAGGTTCTTCCTTGGCTTTAAGCTACCTTCTTATGCATGCGTATTAGGCAATGACTCTTGTGGAATGAATTCATACCTTCTAATATCCTTAGAGGTGCCTTTGTTAACAGCATAGAAAGGGAGTTGGAAGCTATGATACAGGTAGTCTTCGACTTGCAACTATTTGTTTAGTGACCGTTCAAAGTTACGATGGCACCGAAAAAAAGCGACTTATGACTGTTTTTCACATTTACAGCCATTGCAGCATCCCCATGGTCACGTGATCAAAATTCGGCCATTTGGCAACTGGCATGTATTCGTGATGTTTGCAGTGTCCTGGGGTCATGTCATCCCCCTTTGTGACTTTCTGACAAGGAAAATACACGGGGAAGTCCGATTCACTTAACAACCCTGTTTACTAACTTAATGATAGCGATTCACTTAAGAACTGTAGCAAAAAAATGTCATAAAATGGAGCAAAATTCAACTGTCTTGCTTAGCAACAGAAATATTGGGCTTAATTGTGATCGTTAAGTCGAGGACAATGTAGGCAGTTGCCTAATACCTACTGCAAACAATTATTCCACCATGCCCTTTGCTATCTCCCTAACCAGGCAAGTGGTTCTTCAAAGGCAGCAGAAAAACTTCTTTTCCTTCCCACTCTAGAAAGGCCAAGCATTACATCTGACCACATTCAATTCCCTTCACCAAATCATCACCTCTCCTTTCATAAAATCTGATTACTTGGAGGGAGGGGGGGTGAGAGGTTATAAAATGCTTTTATTGTTAAAGCTACACGAATAAATGAACACATTCGTATTGGTTTTTTTTTTAAAAAAAAATCTGGATCTTTTTCTTTAGACTGCTTGGCTCAAAAATCTTGTTTATCTACTGCTGCCATTTCTTACACTTTCCTCTAATGACCAGGGAGGGCAGAGGGAGTTGGTATGAACGAAGACAAATAAAGATGGCAGCAGAAATGTGAATGGGCCATCCCAAAAGTAAAAGGAAGGGGATGTGAAGCCCAGGCTTATTAAAACAGCAGCAGAGTGAATGGCATGGCAGGATGCTGAATTTTTATGATAGGAGCAACAAAATGTTGGTAGCACCGTCACAAAAGCACCAAGCTTCCATGAATCCAGGAATATTGGCATTTGGGATCCAGTGATCTTGAAAGCAAGAAGTAGGGACCTTCAGTGACTGTACCCTCTAAGTCAAACCTCACTAAGGAAAGCACCCTTAGTAATCCTGCTCACTTTCCACATTAACAATGGAGTAAAGTAAGGAATCAGGATCCTGACCAGAAAGCTGGACCTTCACCTTTTAGTGACTTCCCTTCCCTCACAATAGAGAACAGAGCAGGGGTGGGTTCTACTTACCTTTACTACCGGTTCTCTTCATGCATGCGCTTTGCGCATGATCGGCGTGCGCGCTCGCTTCGCTCCATGCATGCGCATTTACTACTCTAGTTTGAAAAAAACTTGAAACAAGCACTCTGTGCATGCGCAGAGCAGAAACACGTAAGTAAGGGCACGTGGGTGGGCCCACCTCCCGGCCGTGGAGAACCGGTTCGGTGACGTCACACAGTCACCGCTACTGGATCGCGTGAACCGGGCCGAACTGGGAGCAACCCACCACTGGAACAGAGAGCATCAAGCTAAATACTATACGACCAAGTTTGAGTTTATATCCAGCACTTGGTGAGACATGTATTTCCTTCTCTGAGACTCAACAAAGCTTCTGATTTGACCATTCTTGCTTTTTGTATTCTTGTCCAAGTGGGTATAATCTGCTCTCAATCCTCAGCTATTTGCTCCAGATTATTCCTGGATGCATCCTCCATTTTCCACCACTGGGCCATAGTTACTAGAAAGAGACATTGTGACTTTAGTGGAAGATTTTTTTTCTTAAAGGAATGATTTGCAAGAAAAGGCTTCCTTACATTTTATGTTTGTTAAAGCAGTATAAATGTTTAATTCACAAATCATGTAGTAATTCAACAGGGAGGGGAACAAAATGGATTTTCCCACCTAGTTAATAGCTTCATCTCTCATTGGTGGAAAAATGAAAGCCAGTTAGCATTTCACAGCTCAGGGTTTTTAGAGTGGATCTATGCAAAGTTTAAGCTCTATAAAACCAAATTTCTCTTTCGTTATGTTTTGGATGCCTTTCCCATCCCCTTCTTGGCTAAATAAACGCTCATGGAGAAGAGGGTCTGCTTGCTTTTGTTTGGCTCAGTTCATACACAGGCATTAGGAAAAGGTCCATAAGGATAAATCTGTCAATGCAGAAGCATATAATTAATCCATAAGACATACAACCACCTGAATGGGGGTTAAGAGCAGAGATTAGACAGTCAGAAGCTGAACAAATAAACAAATCAAGATCCACTGCAGTGGAATAAAGCATTGTTACAGCTTGATCTTGGGCCTGTTTATTCAGTGAGACTTACTTGCAAGTAAGTGTTCACAGTATTTCACCCTAAGCACCGCAATCTTATAAGCATTTCCAAATTAAATGAAGAGTTATGGGGATTTCAAAAAGCATTTATTACTTGACAGCCTATAGCAGTGGTGGCTAAACTCTGGCATGCTGATATGATAGGTCAGCCTACTTATGTAGGCTGTGGTAAGTATTAGATAGCTGCCATATGGGTGTGCAGTTTTAAACAGTACAGTATATTCAATGAGCATTATTAAAATCATGTTGTTCCCCCACTTCCATTGCTGTTTCTCACTCCATTTAAGTAATAAGATGCTACTAGAAATATGCAAAAATAATACTAGCCTTAAATATCCCAATTAAAAAGCTGCAGCTTCCTAGCAGTTTTAGGCAAATGCAAGTGCTTTTTAAAGATCTCTGAACCGAAACTGCCTTGTTTTATCTCACATTCATCTCCAATGAGATGCACAGAAGGATGCACAGAAAAGCATACCGTAGGTTTGGTTTAACTCGAAAGGCCAGGAAACTGATAAAATGCTCTAAAAATGGATTAATGAAATCAAATTCTGAAGAAGGACTCATGCTTTGGCTTCCAGCATGATGCCATTTGGACAACTGCATCCTGGGGTAGATTAACCCCCATCTGCCCATACATGGAAACTCTGGCATCAAGCCTTGAAGCAATCAGGTGCTGCCACTGTTGGAGACAGGATAATAGGTTGGATGGGTTTTGGGGAATGAATCAGGCAGGTAATTCCTATCTTCCTGATCTCAATAAAGCAAACAGATTTCCAGTGACAAGAGCCAGCTGGCTGCCTATATTTCAACTATCCAGGAATCCTAACTTTTCAAATAACTGTTTTGTATTAAATCACCGTGAGTTAGGTAGGACACAGCTACCCTGAATTTTGTTTTATCCCCTAACACCCCCCCCCCCACCACCATTGGTGGAGTATGGCTTTTGACATGAAAAGGCAGACTTCAAGGAAGCAAAAAGGTCCTTGAAAAAGTCCTGCTTTAGCAATATTCTGCTCCTGTACATCATTTTTACTACACAATGCCACAGTGCCTACAGGGATCCTGCAGAGAACAAGTTCATATTATAGCGCTAACCCATGGTATAATCAAGGGCAAGCAAAATTCTCCCATTGTTCATCCTGAAAAATGAAACTTATACCTAATACCAGACAATTTGGTGAAGCTCCTAACAGCTGCATGCACAAGCACTCACGGCCAGTTGCATGTTTCAATGAATCTCTTAACTGAACAAGATGCTGATGCAATCTCTATAGGATTCAAAGTTAAAACAGACATATCCCTGCAAATCCTAATGCATTTTTTTTACTTTTAGGTGCAATTGTGGATTTGGCTGATAGCAAGAGTTTAGACCGTTTTTCAGGCAGAACTTTATAACATCTATTTGGGCAGAAATTACAGCTTCCAAATATTTTTTAAAACTATCTAGGAGTCTTTCTGTTATTGCTTTTGTATTTTTTTCCCTGATCCTTCCTATAGTATACTTACAGTTCAGAAATATTTTTAAATCTCCCAGTATGAATTGTGAGTTTGAAGTCTCCACACAGATTTTCATTAATATTCAGGACCCTAAAGGCCATTCCAAAATCTTTTAGTAATATTATGTTGTCTTGGTATAATAGCTAAATTCTTTTCAACTTCAATCTCTTCTTTGGTTGTGAAGCTTCTAGGATATATTAATATCCTGGCTGAAAACATACAAGACTTGAAAAATAAAACCAGAGGTCAATGCTAGCAACCTGCTGAATAGTTTAGCTGACTCTGGAGTGGAATTCCATGGCTCTGCTGTAAAGCATTATTATACTACAATGATCTGCATGAGGAAAAGGATATCTTTCTCTGACCTCATCACAAAGCCCAACTGCCTATGGCATATGAAAGAAAACATGGATAAGCCTGAAATGTTTTGGAACAAACTGCTTTAAAGTGATGAAACAAAAATTGAGCTGTTTAGCCATAACCACACAATAATACAGAGGTCTTCAAACTTGGCAGCTTTAAGACTTGTGGACTTCAGCTCCCAGAATTCTCCAGCCAATGCTGGCTGGAGAATTCTGGGAGTTGAAGTTCACAAGTCTTAAAGCTGTCAAGCTTGAAGACCTCTGCAGTAATACATTAGAAGGGAGGAAAAAGCAGCTGAGGAAAAGAACACCTTGCTAACTCTTATTCACAGAAAATTATGCTTTGGGATGCAGCCAGTGTACAGGAAATACAGTGTCAGTGAAGGAAGAATGGATTCCACTAATCAATTGATCCTAGGAGCTAATGTCTCATAGTCAGGGAAGAAATTAAAGCTGAAAATAAGTTGGGCATTTCAGCAAGACGATTTGAAACTTGCCTCCAAATTAACCATGAAATACTTAGTGAAAGAAAGATAAAGGTCTTGATACGATCTTCACAGTTCCCAGAACCATGAATACTCTGAGTATTACTAAATATCTAGACATGCAAAGAGATCTATGCTCAATTACTCTAGTTCTGCAAGAAAGAGCGAGAAAAAAAGAATCACAAAAACAAAAATAGAAGGACTCTTATATGGCTACAGGAAATGTTTGGAAGCTGTTATTTCTGCCAAAGGAAGTGTTACAAAGTACTGGATGGGATGATGTCCAAACTGCCACATTGTTTGCTTTCTTATGTTGAACCCATAAATAACTACACATAAATACTAAGTGTGTATTCACACTTCCAGAAATATGATGTTTTAAACTGTACAATGTAGAGGCTTTGATCTTATGTTCAATTAGGATTATACTTAAATGAATCATACAATTTAACTGGAGGGTACCTAAACTTCCGCATGCAATATATATATATATAGTAATGTTCCACTATCTCCTATGATATTAGCTGAGCGGGTACAAAATTTCATGGCTCCTGTTAGGATAAAAGAACCAGAGAACAGAGACAAGAAGCAATACAGAAGACATTTTACAGAAACGTGAAGAATTTCATGTCAAGGCAAGACTTGGCCAACTGAACAGAAATAACAAGATGTTGCTTAATATTGATTGTCTCGTACAGTAAAAGCAACAATTTTAAAAACAATGCGTCAGAAATAACCATATTTAGTGAATCAATTTGAATCAGCACTGAACAGGTCCTTCAATTTCTGAGGCACAATCTTAAATAATGACTATTGACTATTGATGAGGAACATGTGTGATTCCATCAATCTAGGGCCTATCCACAGGTACATTTTCCCTCAAAAATGCAGACATTAGCTGTGTGGATAGTAGCAATGGCACCAAGAGAGGAGATAGAGCAAAAAAGGAAGCAAGCAAGCAGGTGAGATGCTCAAGGCAGAGAACCAAGTAAAGAACAGGGCCATCTGCACAGGGTTCAAAAAAGCCAAGATGGTGGTGCAGCCAGAGTCCCATCCCTTTTTACAATGCACATTAAAAAGGGCAGGGCTTTGACTGCACAGTCACCCATCATTTCATTCTGAGCCCCACGTGAATGCCCTTGAGGAGCTGAGGAAGCTTAATGTAAATGGTGACAGTTCATAAAGATTATTAAGTGCAAATAGAAATACATATTATTTCCACAGAAAGGGAGATAAAGCAGAAATGGTTAATTTGACTATTCAAAGAGAATATATTTAAGTACATTTTTCATTTAGGCATCACTTCTGGATTTTGTGCTTGTGATGAAAAAAAATATGAAACGTCTTTGGTTTTGTCGATTAGATAGATTTGACTTTAGAGAAATGGCTAGTTATATACTATTGTGTAAAAACAAAAAGTTGAGGCTGGAATGTTTTTATCTTGTACTGCGCTAAAAAGAGTCAGAAATCACTTTTTTTTCTTGTTTCCTTTGTACTGTACATTTCCTTTCCCCCTCTCTTTTTCCTTCCTCTAATTTCCTATTTTTCTTTATATTTTATATATAGATAAAATAATAGCCAATGGGGAAAAAAAAGAAAAAGAAAATGCTTTACCACTACCAGCTGCACCACACTCACAACTCTAATGCAGAACTGGGTTCAGGTGTTGAGAAAATATAATATTTCTTTTAAAAACTGTTATCTTAGAAAAGAGTGTCTTAATTACCTGCAATAAAGACAAAACAACTGTGATAGTCTGATAAGATCTCCTCTAACAACTGTAACCAGTGGATTTTTTTCTATTTCCTCCCTCTTTCTTTGCACTAAATAATATGGAAAAGACCCTATGATACAATCAGCAGAGTACTGTGATCTTTGGTAATAAAATTAAATAAATAGATAAAAATAATCAATTTAGCAGCTTATTGCCTGCATTGAAGCAGCTAGTAAATAGCTAAGAGTTTTGTAGAAAGTTTTATCTGAGTCTGCAGGAGATGAGAAAGGAGAGATATTAGTCAGTTCATATGAATAATTGTATTCTGTCCTTTTCAACTAAATCATGCAAAGCTTAGTTTTGCTTTTGAACTTGGCAGCCTATTGATGGTTAAAGAATTTCCTCCGGACATTAAAAAGGCAGCAGATTTTCTGGGGTTTCACACTCTGCCTACCAGGGATCTGGTTGACATATAGTTGGCTTTCCTCGTGTTGGGATCTACCTCCTTTTTGGAGCTCTTGTTTTTTTGTTTTTTGTTTAAGTGCTATCTGAATATCTTTTTCTATGTTGGTATATACAACTATAATAAAACTTTAACTTAGACATATGCAGACATTATATAACTTTTCATATGTGGATACCAGGAAAACCTGAGGGTACAGGTTTTAGGATTTGAATCAATTGGAGAAAAAAAAATGTTGACTATTGAAGGAGGTAAAATACTGCCTTCTTAGAGTCAGCTGAGAGACTTCTTAGCTAGGTCACTGAGAACTGGGCCAAAGAAGGAGTCTTCTCAATGCATAACGAGGGAATGCCAAATATTATTGCTTTTGAATAACAAAAATATACAGAATTTTTATATTTCAAAAAGGTGTTTTGATATAACTGCTCAGCATGGTAGAAAACAATGGTTATTGCCACAATATTTCTGCCTTGAATTGCCATCTTCATTCAGAATATAGAATACAGAATAACGGAATTGGAAGGGACATTGAAAGTCTTCTAGGCTAAGCCCCTTCCCAGTCAGGAAACCCTATACCATTTCAGACAAATGGTTGTCCAATCTCTTCTTAAAAACCTCCAATGTTGGAGCACCCACAGCTTCTGGAGGCAAGTCATTCAATTGATTAATTGTTCTCACTGTCAGGAAATTTGCCCTTCGTTCTAGGTTGCTTCTCTCCTTGATGAGTTTCCATCCATTGCTTCTTGTCCTGCCTTCAGGTGCTTTGGAGAATAGGTTGACCCCCATCTTTTCTTTGTGCCGGGTGTGTGTGGTCAATCTATTCTCCAAAGCACCTGGAAAAGTCTTCCAATCCTCCATCAAGCATTGAAAATCTTGGAAAATGCTTGCGTTCAAGCACTGTTGGAATCAAGACCTTTCAGCTGGTACATCCAGTTTTCCTTCCAAAGGACACGATTTCATCGCCCAAGGAATATGATTTCCCAATTCATGGGCTGCATTTGGTGTTTTTTGCATAAACATCCCGGGGCTCAGACAAACATTGATTTTTTTTTTTAACTTCATTTAAGCCTAATTAAAATCCAATGATTACATTCGAGGCATCTATTTAAGAGGTTCCTTCTTCTGTGACTGCAGCTGGCAAGCCTTATCTGAGCTTGGCGTCTAAACAGGACCAGGTCTACTTAACAGATGGGATGTGAGACCAGTAGAGAAACTCCAAATAAGGGCTAAATTGGAAAAATCAAAACGTATCCTGAAAAAACAAAAAGAATCAGACGGCGAAACATTTCCTTACTTTTGTCCACCACCACCCACCCAAAAAAATAAATAAATACCCTGGAGCAGTGGTGAAATCCAAATTGTTTTACTACCGGTTCTATGGGCATGGCTTGGTGGGCAAGGCAGGGAAAGGATACTGCAAAATCTCCATTCCCACCCCACTCCTGGGGGAAAGATATTGCAAAATATCCATTCCCACCTTGCTCTGGGGCCAGCCAGAGGTGGTATTTGCTGATTCTCTCAACTGCTCAAATTTTCCGCTACCGGTTCTCCAGAACCTGTCAGAATCTGCTGGATTTCACCCCTGCCCTGGAGATTCAAGGTATCAGAAACCTGACAGCTGTCAGTCAAGACCTTGCTGACATCTAATGTTTGGTCTGGGATCATGGCTATTGATATTTCTCCAGGAAAAGTCCAGATTGTTTCACAGTGTTGACTTTTCTGTAAAAGCCAGCTTTAAAACGCTTTGGGAATTCATTTTTCCTTATCCGCAAAATTGTTATAATACGC
>JANHFM010007998.1:196548-207558 GCA_032468115.1 Grayia smithii
TATTCTATTCTATTCTATTCTATTCTATTCTATTCTATTCTATTCTATTCTATTCTATTCTACTCTACTCTACTCTATTCTATTCTATTCTATTCTATTCTAAAAGGAGTTAAGTCCTTCAACAAATTTGACCTGTCAAATTTGACCTGTCTGTCATATGTTTGAACTGTCCTTTCTTTTGGGGTGCGCAACTACTGAAAAGGCAGTCCGAACTCTTATACATAAGCTACCTCTTTCAGGGAAACTTTTAGTTATTCCAGCTGGGTTATACTCCGCAGAGTTTTGGCTCTTAGATTGCTGGATGAGTTCTAACAACTGGGGACAAGAGAGGCCGAATTGTTATAAATCTAAAATACCTGAATTCAAGTGTCTTTATGTTTTAACAATAGGCTATGATTTCATTGATAACAATAGAATTCATCCAATTGAAAACTAAAGCTGAAAATATCCCACAATAAGGTCTACAAAATATTTAGCATCTATACATATTTTGGAAGTGTGGAGAAAAAGTAATAACAAAATCCAACTTCACCAGTGAAGAGCTTAGTCAAACTTGTATACATTTATAATATACTCAAATTTTATATTTACTATTATCTCATTGCTGCAGTTGAATTTAACTCTTCCAGTGTTAAGATCAGAAGTGTATTAGTTTTTCCAGAGACTAAGGCATCCTTAATTCATTTAAATCATAAAACTATTGAATTGCGCAGGCTGTATAAGCTCCATATTGCATATGTTGCAGCATTAAATCATTAAGCCAGAAGCTCTCAGATTCTGTGGTGTCATAGCCTCTTAAACTGGTAAATGAAATTTGTTTGTTTGTTTAGCTTTGTATAATTCCTGAAATCTTAAATTTTATTTTTGAGACATCCGTTCACACCTTTTTTCAATGTTCATTTTAGACGGGCGCTTTATTTTTCTAGCAGTAACTGTAGAAAATCTTGATTTTGCTATTGGCTTCTCCAAGCAGTATGGGAGCAAAATTTGACACTGATCCAGCTTTGAATGCAAATGCAACGCTGAAGTCCTGTAATATCACAATCTGACTTTTCTCTCCACTTGGTTGGAACAAACCAAACAATCAGCTCTTCGAGGCAAAATGGGAACACATTTCGAAAGTGATCCTGCTTTGCATTACAGGGACATGAAAAGTCACAGCCATGTAAGAACATCCCTCAGCTTTCCATTTTCCTTTGGTCCAACAAGCTGAAAGCCAGATCATCACTTCCTGGTGCAACTTTTGAACAACTCCGACACCCAGGAATTTCTTCTAATCTTAGCCCTAAACTTTCAACCGAATGGTTGTGATCCTGCCCTCTGGAACAAAACATACCAAGGCTAATCCATCTTTTGCATGGCAGATTTTCATATCCTGGTAAACAGCTGTCATGCTTCTCCTTAATCTTCTCTTCTCATGACTACAGATAGCCAGTCCTTTTAAGCTTAGAGGTCTGGGCTTTGCCATGCTGCTGGCTCTGTTGCAGATGCACTTTCATTTACCAGAAGCCTTCTTCAAATGTGGATTAAAGCAGCTCAGTGATGCAGAATGGAGCAGACCGGTACTTTTCTCACGATCTGGAATTTTTCTTAATGCAACTAAAATTTGTGTTTCATAGCAGCTCATCATCAATCTGTAATCCAATAATAAATCTAGATATTTTTAAAAATGTACGGATGGTTCTCTTTCAATTTGTTTGTCTGATATTTTCATACATATAGTTTATACTTATGTTCGTTAGATTTCAATGTGTTTCAGTCAAGAAATTCTTAATTTTTGAATGGTGTGCTAGAAGGTATATTCCAAAATGTGTATCGGTCAGGACCAATGGGGGTTTTCAGCCGGTTCTATCCGGTTTGGGTGAAACAGTAGCGGCGGCTGCAGGAGGCACCTCCCACCCGCCCGGATGTCATCACGTCCTGTTTTTGATGCTCTGCGCATGCACAGAATGTCCTGCATATGCGTGGAGGTGGCGCGTGTGAGTGAAGAGAACGTGCATGCTCACATTTGCAAACCGGTAGGTGAAAAATCACCCCTGGTCAGGACAAAAATAATTTTATTATGAATTTAATTAAAATTAAATTGAAAATAAATACAAATATTATTATACTTCATGTAATAAATATTGCTCTGGTCTTATCATATAAAATTACAATTTAATGGTAATTTGTTTTCCTTTCATTGTTCCAGCCTGCCAAAACCCTTTTGAGTTCTCAGTCTGATTTCTATAGCCCAGTATAACCCTTTTAGTTCTGTGTCAGCTACAGTTTATTAAATATTGCCCCTTCACTCTCATTCCGATAATTTCTAAAATGTTTGAACTGCGGAAAGCAATTGTGCACAAAGACCTGTAATACTCTACTAAGTTGTCCCTCCTCTTTGAAGTAAAGCCATCAATGAACGCACCCTGAGCGTAGCTGCTCATCTCTTTGGATACACACATACACTTGGACAAAGAGAATTTGTGGAAAAAAGCGTAGTGAATATGGGGCAGTGATGAAATCCAATTTTTTTTACTACCAGTTCTGTGGGCCATAGTGTGGTTTGGTGGGCATGGCTTGGTGAGTGTGGCAGGGGAAGGATACTGCAAAATCTCCATTCCCACCTCACTCCAGGGGAAGGATACTGTAAAATCCCCATTCCCTCCCCACTCTTGGGGAAAGGATATTGCAAAATCTCCATTCCCACTTTACTCTGGGGACAGCCAGAGGTGATATTTGCCGGTTCTCCAAACTATTCAAAATTTCCACTACTGGTTCTCCGAACTGCTCAAAATTTCCGCAACCGGTTCTCCCAAACCTATCAGAACCTTCTGGATTTCACCCGATATGGGGTGATAAATATGTTTTTAGTAAATCCCATTGCGTTCTATAGGCTGTTAAATATTACAGTTTTTTGTACTGTTGGAGCCAGATCTTGGGGACAGTGATTTTTTTTTCTCCTTTCTGCTGAAGAAAAAAACAAAAGAAAAGAAGAAAACAGAGAAAAAAATGGAAGACACTGAGGAATTCTATGATAAATACAGGTAGTCCTTGACTTACACCAGTTCATTTAGTGACCGTTCGAAGTTACAACAGCACTGAAAAAAGTGACTTATGATCGTTTTTCACACGACTGTTGCAGCATCCCCATGATCATGTGATCAAAATTCAGATGCTTGGCAACTGATTCATATTTAAAACGGTTGCAGTGTCTTGGAATCATGTGATCAGTTTCTGCGATCTTCTGACAAGCAAAGTCAATGGGGAAGCCGGATTCACTTAAGAACTGTGTTACTAACAACCACAGTGATTCACTTAACAACTGTGGTAAGAAAGATCATAAAATGGGGCAAAACTCACTTAACAATTGATTTACTTAGCAACAGAAATTTTGGGCTCAATTGTTGTAAGTTGAGGACTACCTCCAACAAAAGATGTTAAGTGAAACATCAAGAAAGGATAAAGTATTATTAATAAGTAATGGAGAACTGAAGGAACCTGGAATTACAGGAAGCTTTGAACCGAGTAAGTATATAAGAAATGGTTTAATATAATTTTGCACAACCCCCCCCCCCCCAACATATTGCCAACAACTGCTTCAGGCAATATAAATGTATATTCTGTACATGGATGTTATTAAATGTCTAGCCTTAAAATCAAATGGAGGAAACAGAAGATGGAGACGTGTAATCTAATCAACCAGGATGCTTCCAGATGTAGATTGTGGAACAGACCATGAATTATTTGTATCAAATGCATAGGTTAAATTGAAGTAATAAAGGAATAGATTCAGTTCCTTACACTCGTTTTACACTCACCTTCTGTGAAAGAAAAACTGAAAAGCCATGAGAAGAGATGAGACATCATGAAAACCGAAATAGGAAAAAATATTTTCCAAATTTCAAAGAGGAAAAGATCTAAGTGCTTTTCAAAACAAGTTATCATGATAGGCAAGGAAAGACAGAAGATGAAAGCCTTGGGCAACAGTGACTGAACGCAGGTTTTCAGCATCAAGCAAGAAAGGACAATGTAAGATATCTCAATCAAGAATGTCAGCAGCTAGAAGAAAATAACAAGAAAAGAAAAATGAGAGACGTTTTTAAGGAGGTCACAGAGATATGTGTTGCTAAGATAGGAATATTCAAGATTATCATGGAAGAGATCTAACAGAAGCAAATACGATTAAATGAAGATGGAAAGACTGTACTGTAAAATCCCCTTCACAAACAGGATTATAGAATTATAGAAAAAAGTTGGAGAGGTTTAACAAGCAATACACCAGCAATCAAAAAGTAAAGCACCAGGGATAGACCCAACAACTGGTTTGAAATTGCAGAAAAGAAAGATAAAGGGTTAACAGCTGCATATCAGCAAATATGGAACAAATACTGTGTGACCCAGACATCAGAAAAGCTTGGAGTATATATCTAATACTGAAGAAAAGTGATGCAAGAGAATGTTCAAATGACTGGAACTTTGCACCAATTCCTTAAACTATAATATTTGTTTCAGTTCTTACAAAAAACCCAGAGCCATCCATGGAGGGATAAATGATAACTGAACAGGCAGGTTTCAGGAAAGGGGCACAAGATCAGTTAGCTAATGTAATATGGATAATGGAGAGAGCAAGAGAATATAAGCTTTCCTTCTGCTTTATTGACTGCAGCAAGGCCTTTGACTATGTGGATTATGCCAGAATGTGGAATATATTAAGGCTAATGGATGCGCCAGAACATGGGGTTATTCTCTGTAAAGAAGCCTTGTACAATGGATAAGAAGCTACTAAACTTGAGAGGGACTGAGAAAAGGATGCATATTATTCCCACATCTATCAAACCTGTACAGTAAATAGGTTACAAGAATGGCAGGGTTGGAAAAAGCCAGACAGCTGGAAATAAAGAATTGAAACACTAACAGTGTGAGATATGTATTGTAGGAGGAAAGCTGTGTTACTCTATGATAACCCAAAATCAGAAAGAGTGCTGTAGCTCCTTTTCGGATTAATACATTTGATTAAAAGGCATGAACGTTCATGAGCTACAGTTTACTTCATCGGATGCCTCCATGCATGTTAGGTTGAGAATGGGTTGCCAGGCTCCTGATTTCCGAGATAAACAGAGGATACTTTAGAAAAGTTCATTGTGAAACAAAAAGCGGAAAATGACAATAGTCAGTGGTCAGTTCAGTGTTAAGAAGACAACACTAACATCAAGCAAAATGCTTACCTAACTTTCAGTTGTTGGCAAAAATGGAGGTGTCAGAGATTTTTATTTTCTGGGGTTCAAGAGTAAAGATGTACAGGGGGTCAGAGAAGTAAAGAGATTAATTCTACAGAGGAAGGCAATGACAAATTCAGACAAGACTGTGAAGGATAAAGCTATCCAGCGCTCTTCTGGAAAAGCTACAAATTTTTACTAGAGGCAGGTCAAGTTGATGCGTGTTTGTCTGTGTAATCCTTAGGAACTGAACGCGACCCGATGGCATCCAAATAAATATCAACCACAGCCATAATACAGGACAATTTAAAAGGATTATGGAGACAACGTAGACAAAGTGCTTTGAACGTTTAAAAGTGCTAGATAAACTGAGTGTTATTATTGCTACCTACTACTGCTTTCTCAAGCTTTTAGCTTTAGTTCCTGGCTCTGGCATGTGGGCATAATTGATAAGATTTAGCAGATGGCATTTCACCAAATGCTCTTGTCTTTTGAGATTGAAGATGAACCTATGTGGAATTTTCTCCAGTGTGAGTCTAATAGAGAACAATGACCTTGTCAGCTATTTTTATGTTTTTCTTAAGTGAATTCCTATCTGAGGAAAGCAAAATGTCTCTTAGGCCCCCATTTGGTAAAAGGCTTTCCAAATGTACACCTACTTGGCGTAGTCTTCCTCTCCAGACCTTTAGAAAAGCGAATAGGGACAGCTGTGGTACCTTTAGAATCACGAGCCCATTTCCTCCCCCCCCCTTGCCCCCCCGGTTTGGCCTCTTTAAGAAAAGCGTGTGGCGGAAAAAATAAAATCAATTATTCTTATGGCAAACGCACCCACAGTCAATGCCATTTGCTCACTGACTGGCAGCATCCTCCCTGAAAGTATGTTATTATCTTCCTAGGACTTTCCAGAAACTTGCCTGCATTTTGAAAACAGAATGACAGTATGATCCATGCCTAAGTGAACTAAGGAAACAGCGGCTAGTGAAATGGGTAGACCAAAATGTTCTGCTTGTATTTGTTTCTCACGTTTTATGCTTCTGGCCTTTCTGTAATGGGCCTTAGAGTGATGGTTTAGTTTCGCAATTATCCCCTTAAGAGGGTAAATTTTAATCTAGCCTTTCCTAACCTGACTGGGAATTCAGAAAACTCTATTCCGCTCCATCTGGAGGCACACTCGTAGAAGGAAACCTCCGGAGTAGCTTATTTAGATCACCAGAAGAGGCCATCTTTGTTTTTGTAATAAAAGCTTTAGTTTCCCCACTACCATGAGCCAAGCCAACATTGCTTGAAGGAAGCCTCTGCATTGCTGCTCATTTCTGTTCCCATATTCCTGCTAAAAACTCTAGTTCTGCGCAGGCTTTGCAAAAATGCTGATTCTTGTCAGACTGCCACTCTTTATGAGTTCTGTTTGAAACTGTTTATTAAAGTTATCCAAGGGGTGCAAGGCTGAGGCAACAGGAGAGTTCCAGAACTGCAGGAAGATATATAAGTCTCATGGTTGTGGAATACTAACAAAGTTCTCTGCACCCCAGGTGTTTTTAACCTGACTGCTTGTAACCCTTGAAATGCTGTAGACGTTTTGTAGCCGAAGAGAACGAATGGTAGTTTGTTTGTTTTTTAAGAAGAAGAGGATGATTCCAGCTAAAGGATTGCATAAATCTTTTGTACCTGCTGGCCAACAGCTCCCAAAGGCCAAGGGTTTTGGCCCCCAAAGGCCAGGACTGCCTTCATGGAAAACCCCTCTTCACCAATTGCTGCAAAGGAGAGCTCCATCCCAAGCACAGACATTCCTTCCCCTCCCCACTCCTTGCATTCATAACCTCTCCCACTTTTTATGGATTCCCGGATGCTCCGACTGTGTGACATGCAGTATGGAGATCAATTATGGAAATTCCTGCCTCTGTGAACCCAATTCAGGGAGAATCACAGCTCATTAGGCCAGGGTTTGCTTCCATTAATGCCATGATGATATCCACCTCCTCCACTGTGGTTTCCCTGGAAATTGCCCAGAAAACTCTTTATAAGCTTAGTAGTCACAGGATCACCCACAACTCAAGGGAAAGAAACTATACGCTCCCCAGGAAGCACGGTCTGTCCTCTTCCTGATAAAAGCACATATTAAATGCAGACTCCAGAGCTCTTCTGGCTGAAACACAACAGTCATTTCTATCCCACAGGGCTGTTGGCCTTGAGACGGTAGTCACCTCCCTTGGGGCTAGTTGGAAATACTCACAGCAGGGTGTTTGTGGGCCCAGACATGTTGATAAGTCTCTCGGGGAATAAATAACAATCATGATAATAGAAACCAATGAGATGACGATGCCAGGAATATTTTCATTACCATGTCCTCTTGCTTGTCCGCGAAGGCACTTTACTAACTCAAAGGCCAACCGTGCTTTGAGAAATTTATCTGCCGGAATAGCTTACATGAGGTGTACAGCATGACAGAGAATGACATTATCTGAGCAGGCAAAATGCAGAGTCGCCTTATGTTTTCATTTACTGCCGCAGAAGAATGTCAGTCAGGGAGCCATGGTTCATAACAAAATATAAAGGTTTCTCCTGTGTGCAGAGCTCCTCTCTGTTTCTTAGCGGTGGGAACCAGTGTTGTCTCAAGAGGCTTTTGTGGTCATGTGGTCAGCATGACTGTACGCCGAGGCGCACAGATCTCTGTTAACTTCCCACCAAAGTGGTACCTATTTACCTACTCGCATTTGCAAGTTTTTGAACTGCTAGGGTGGCAGGAACTGGGGTAAGGAACGGACCCTTACCCTGCCGCATAGCATTTGGGTCTCGAATCCGGACTGTCAGTTTTCCGGATGACAAGCTCAGCGTCTTTAACTGCTGAGCCATCTCACCCCTGGGCTCAGAATACCACTACTCAAAGCCATCATAACCATCGAAAAAAGCATAGAAAGAAAACCACCTGAGTTAAGAATCATACATACACACAATTTACAATTGAAGTAAAGAATTCAATTTTCTGCACAATTCAGGGTATAATGGTCAGTGATGAACATGTCAGCTTTCAAGGAGGCTGCCACTTAAAAGACCTCCCCACTCCCTTATGGATGTTGGCTAACTGCTTCCCTGGAGATGCTGATCTCTTCACCTGCTTAATTATTTATTTTACAATAATCTAAATAAATAGCTTCCCAGCATTCTGGATTTACAATAGTGATTTGATGGACAGAATACTAGACAGGATAATGGGTTACTGCCTGTAATTACAATCCTCTGAGTGGTCATCTGTGATTCACACATATGGGTAAACATCACACTTTTAATCTGGAAGAAGGTCTCATAAAATGACTAAAAACAAGGTCATTCTTCCAAAGGTTGCATTTCTCTGGAGATGTAGATCCAGTTTATAGAGGCTGGATGAAGTTGAAGGAAAGAGGTTATACAGTTACCCAGCATAGGAATACCTTGTACTTTATAGAAAGGTAAGCAATGCTGCTCCTGTAGAGTCAACACAAATGAATGAAGGCATGACTCTTTGGCTACCTTACAAAAAGACCTAAAGGGCTGCCACTCTCCACTCTGAAAAACTCATTTTTAGAAGGGTCTTAGAAAGTCAGGAATAAATGTTGGTCCTAATAAAACAGTACCATGACATTTAAGTAAACAGTGAGAGTGTGACAGACATCCAAGGAATGAAGAACTTCCCTATGGGTCTTGAGAGAGTTGGAAAAATGATAGGTAATATAATGTATTGATTCAAACAGAAAGCCCCGATTCACTTCAGAAAGAAAAATATATTTGGACAAAGGTCTACTTTGCCCCTATGAAAAAAAGGAAGAAAACAGAATCTCAACAAGCTGACATTATAATTACTTTCCATGGCAGGATATAAATTGGGGCAATAAGCATAGATTCAGAGTTTCAACATTAACCTAGAAAAAAATAAGGGAAGCAGCAGGGTTGGAGATGTATTAAGGCTTCTCACAAAATGCCTTATTAGCAGGTTGGAAAGAGAAACATTTCTCAATGAAAGAAAAAGAGAAGCGATGTCTGCAAAGTGTACTTTTGTTGAAAAGAGAGCAAAGCTGTTCGAAGCACAGGGAGAAAGCCAGAATCTGATGGACTTGATGTTGTAGGGAATTACAGTGTTGTTTCTGGACAGTGTTCAAAAAAATTCTTGTGCAGCTGCATAGGACGCCTTTGCAGAAGGCTCCCAAGGAGCTAAAATAATCTTTTCCAGCTTATCCCAGAGAGTCTCTGGAATTGAATCTTCCAAGCTGTAAGGCAGAGGGAACAAAGGTTCGACAGAAGACTTGTCCCAGGTGGATGGTGAGTAAGCTGGGAAATATTTGACTCAGAAGGCAGAGATACTTTCAGTGCATGGGACAGAGTATTGGATGAATCATAGATGCTGCAGCCACTAAGGTATGATGAAAATGCAGTTATTTAAGTGTCTGTTGATCTTCACTAGGACTCTAGTCATCAGGGGAAGGAAAAGAATCATATAAAAGCGGGGTCAAAAAAAAAAGGGAAAGCCTCAGTGCAAGACCAGGAATCTATCTTGCCCCTGGTTCTAAAAGCTTCAGCATGTGGCAAAAGGATCTACCTTAGGGATGCCCAATGGCATCTGATAAAGGCCATCCTTGATGGGTACAATCTCCATTCACGAGTGGCCATTCTGATACTGCTGAGCTGGTCAGTGAGGATGTTGTCCCTTTCAGGCAGATGGATTGCCAGGGCCAAGATGAAATGATGGATGACGGCTGACAAATCTGTCATGCAAGGTACAGTGCTGGTATTTATCATTTGCCCTATGAACTAGAGCTAGGTAAGAGAAGAAAATGATACCTTGTAGGTAGAAGAACGTGACAAGGGATGCCATACTTTTAGAAAATAGAAAAACCTACGGTAGGGTACAAAAGATCAATGAAAGTATGCTTCCTGAAAATCTACAATGTAAGCTTCAACCCAATTACCGCAAGAGGGGAAGAATGGAGGCAGTTGATATCATGTTGGCATAAGAATGTCTATAGATATTAAAATTGGAAAGGTGAAGTCAAATAAAAAAGAAAATGGGAGCCTAATCTTCAGGAGGAATGGTCTCAACACCCCTTACTTAGAAAAAAAGGGAAACCTCCTGGTTTTGATTTATTTTTGAAATTGACCTAAAGGTTTGGGGTGGGTTTACGAATGAAGTATGTAACATTGTGGAAGAACTTAAAAAATCCATACATAATTAGTAACAGTAACTCATATATTGAAAGCAAGGCAGGTTATCCCTAAAGGGCCAGTATGGGGATACATGAAGGACATAGATGTTTCCTGAAGCCTTTAAAGAAGCATCTGTGGTTTTGCTGTACTGATTGGGTAGACAGTGCTGATATCCTGTGAGCCCCATGGTATAGAACAGTTTGTCTTTTCCATTTGAAAGCCTGGTGACCTTGGTTAAATCTTAACCAGAACCAGGAATGGTAGTTGGAGGGGACAAAGTAGGATTGCTGCAAACCCTACTTGCTCAACTGTTTGACTTTTCCCTTCAGGCAAATGAGATAGTCGCTAGGTAAAGAGATGTTGCTAAGGGAACAATGAGATAAGGAGAGACAGAACTACCTGTCTTCTCAAATTCTATCACCTAATTGCCCCTTGGTTTGAACCAGTGGTGACATCCATTTTTTTTTTACTACCAGTTCTGTGGGCGTGGCTTGGTGGACGTGTTGTGGCTTGGTGGGTGTGGCTTGGTGGGCATGGCAGGGGAAGGATCCTGCAAAATCTCTATTCCCACCTCACTCCAGGGGAAGGATACTGCAAAATCCCCATTCCCTCCCCACTCCTGGGGGAAGGATATTGCAAA
>JANHFM010007998.1:232555-243336 GCA_032468115.1 Grayia smithii
ACAGTTACTAGTTTGACAGCGATGAGGGAATTATTTGTTTAGCAGAGTGATGGCGTTCGGGAAAAAACTGTTCTTGTATCTAGTTGTCTTGGTGTGCAGAAAAGAACACCATTTTTCCATTTGCCTCATCTTCCATGAAAATCTCTTCGGCACCAATTCCTAGAAAAATCTTGCCTGAATTACCTGGAGCAAGTGAAATATGTATGAATTGAGCATCGCTATTCTGAAACAAGAGTCATCCCTCTAAACACATTATCACATGGCAGTGCTTTCCTAGCAGACCTAATTAATGGCAAAAGAAACATTTCTGTCCTTTGCGCTGAGCTTCCTTGTAAAAACAAATTCGTGGAGGATGAAAGGGGAAATCAGTGAATATAAACCAGATTTAAGTCACATTTAAACCATATGTCCGATTTGGCACACTTTGAATCGCTTTTCATCTGTACAGTAATTCATTCAGTACTGAATTCAGTAATCCAGCTTTGAGAACAAACTGTATTAGGCTCAAAGGAATATATTGAAAAAAGTAAAGATAAAGTCACAGAATATCTTCTCCTTTCCAACAGAGCAAGATCTCTTTTTTTCTGAATTCACAAAATATGAAACTTAGGATTGATTTTTTTTAAAAAAAAAATGATAATACTTGAAAATGCTATCAGAAGGCAGGACAAGAAGCAATGGATGGAAACCAATCAAGGAAAGAAGCAACCTAGAACTAAGGAGAAATTTTCTGGCAGTTAGAACAATTCATCAGTGGAACAACTTGCATCCAGAAGTTGTGGGTGCTCCAACACTGGAAGTTTTAAAGAAAAGATTGGAGAACCATTTGTCTGAAATGAGCAGGGGGTTGGACTTGAAGACCTCCAAGGTCCCTTCCAACTCTGTTTTTCTGTTAAACTGAATTTGGCATTGGCTATTTAGGGATATTAACTATCCCTAAAACTAAAAGCATTACTGGATATCTCTATTCATTAGAACCATGCATTTCCTCTTCAGTTTTCAAGTAATTGGATAACAATTGACGGTAGTTCTTTTTTATCAACATGTCCCATTTCATAGTAGCTCTTACTCACTCTCATGCTTAAAGTAAAAACCCTCCTCTAATAACTCTCATACTTAAAACAGAAACCGTTCTCCAATAACCAAATTCAAGGGCAACAGGATAATGGAAGACTATGAAAGTTCAAGATCTCATGGCTAGTATTTGCAAAGTTGGTTGCCAAACAAATGAGTGGAAGATCTAATTAGTGGGAAATATAGAAGCCTCTTTCCTGCAGGCAAGAAACCAGTCAGTTCAGAGGAATTCTGAATTCTCTGTGCATGAATAAAATGCCAAAACTGGGGTTGGTTCTTTCTTTCTTTCTTTCTTTCTTTCTTTCTTTCTTTCTTTCTTTCTTTCTTTCTTTCTTTCTCTCTTTCTTTCTTTCTTTCTTTCTTTCTTTCTTTCCCACCATGTGGTTGCCCCCAGGTTTTTTTTCATCTCAGTTATGGGAACCCTAACTCACACAATCAGTATTATTGAAAATAGAGAACAAGGAGAGGCCTCTGTGTCTGGAGGACCCCAAGCTGGCTTCCTTTGTTACTCACGATTGAGTGAGAGAGAGAGAGAGAGTAGTTGAAGAAGGGGAAAGGATTCTTATCAGAAATACAGATCCACTGCTTTATTGGTCAGAAACAACTGCTTTTTTTAAAAAAAAAACCTCTACAAACAGCCCAAAGTGTTTCAAAATTTGGCTGATAGTGCTAAGGAAGCCCAGATGCAAGGTTAAATAAAATATCCACATTGAACTCTTTCACCCTGAGGTGTTTACTTATGCATTCCTTTTAAAAGTGGAAGGAGAAGGGTTTGGTTGGGTCTTTTTTAAAAAAATTCTCAGTTGCTTAATTTCATTACAATTATAAAAAAACAAGGAAACAGCTTTTTCTACCAGTTGTTATTGTCTTCAAATTGGCATCAAATTCCTGCAAATAAGTTGCTGTGGAAGAACTTGTTATTTGTGTGTGGGTTGACTGGCAGACAGATTTCATAAAGGTGCTTGGCTTTTCGGGGGTAAGAATACATCACTACTGTTGGATTCTGTTTATCTGGCAATTCGTTCTTATGCATCTGCAATGTTATTACCACTTCTTTTAATGCCAAAATGTTGCACTGCTTTTCATTTCCTTCCATAATACAGAATGGCCCTTGTTGCATGAACGTTAACATCTGCCTTGCATCTCTCCATTCAGGTATTTGGTGAGAAAGAATCAATTAATGCAAAGAAGTTAAAGACGACAGTTCCTGCTCATTTACTAGAAGTATTACCATAAATTCTACCAGTGACAGAGAATTCCCTTTAACAAATACAAAATGTATTATCTTACCTTGGAGTCTTAAAATAATTGACTCTCCTCTCAATAATGCAAAAGGAGGAGGAATAGAAGAAAAATAAGAAGAAAAATGCCTGCTTTGGAGATATGAACCGTCCCTTTGTGCTACAGTTAACAGGTTTATATTATTGCATAAATGCCATTATTATTTTATTGTAAATATTACTATATCAAGCATTACATTTAACACTTGGTTCTGCTTAATGTACTACTCCAGAATTGCCATTTTCATTCTTTTGCAGGAATCCTTGAGTGTTCTACCTATGCTATTTCTTCTTTGATCCTTAGAACTAGAGAAACATTTGGGAGTACAGTGTTTTCCCCAAAATAAGACCAGGTCTTATATTAATTTTTGCTCCAAAAGATGCATTAGGGCTCATTTTCCAGTTAGGTCTAAATCTGTCCGTCTGGCTGACAATCTTAATGGGGGCTTATTTTTTGGGTAGGGCTTATATTATGAGCATCCTGAAAAATCATGCTAGGGCTTATTTTCTGGTTGGGTCTTATTTTGGGGGAAACACAGTAGGTTGGGTGAAAATTGTCAGTCTGAAGGTATATAGCCGTGATGGCGAACCTATTGCACACGTGTCATGTGAGTTCAGCACGCATGCGTGCACCGGCCAGCTGATTTTCGGGCTTTATGGGCCCTCTGAAAGTAGGGAAACAGGCTGTTTCCTGCCTCCGGAGGGCCTCAGGGGGTGGTGGGAAAGGCCCATTTTTCTCTCTCCCCAAGTTCCAGAGCCTTTCTAGGAGCTTGGGGAGAGCAAAAAGGCCTTCCCCACCCCTCCAAAGGCAGGAAATGGCCCGTTTACAACTTCCAGTGGGACTGGAAGTTGTCAAACAGGTCATTTCCTGCCTCTGGAGGGCCTCCGGGGGGTGGGAAAAGCCGTTTATGCTCTCCCCAAGCTCCTAGAAGCTTGGGGAGAGAGAAAAACGGGCCATCGCATGCCAGAGGCGGGGTGGGTGGGTCGCATGCACATGCACAGGGCACATACGCAACCTCCCCCCCCCCCACTCCTGGCACATGACGGCAAAAAGGTTAGTCATCACTGGTATATAGAAAGAGGTTGTTAATCGCTGTGTAACTGGTTTCCCACCAGAATTAGACCTCTGATATAGTACCGCCCCCCTTCTAGGCCAGGAGGCTGATAAGCCTGATATCACAGCTCCATCAAGAAAGATCTGCAATTCACTCCTCTGATTAGGAGCATGGTGAGCTACTGTTTGTTCCTGAGGGCAGCAACACTTGCCAACTCTGCTCTGTTCACTGCCTGAGATGTAGGTTGATTTCTTAGTAGCGTCTGGGAATAGATTTACAGCAGGTTTCGGGAAACTATGGCAGTGTGACTTCTGAACAGACTTGGGCAAATGCCGTGGGATGGAACTAAATCACTCCACATCCCTAGATTATAATGATTAGCAGTGTCTGTTTTAAACTACAATGACACCAGCATGATGATATGCAGGTAATGCTGTAATCACAGGAATATCGTAATTATGTATTTTTCTATGATGCAAGTCTGATGTGAATATATATATACACACACATACATACATACACACACACACACACACACACACACACACAAATATATGTTGTCATTTGTCTTTTTTGTCCCTCCCCCTAAGGATATCCATGTTATTGCTGTTGTTGATAATGATGATGATATTGAAAAGGGCTCAAATTGCTTAGAAACCAATGTTATCATCAAAAAAACAAACTGCTGCATTAACTCATTCTACAAACTGATTGCCATGCCATCTTCTAAAAACTTGGTTTTATTTATTTTTGCCTTCAAGTCAGAGTTTGGTGACTGGTAACTGCCTTGCCAAGAACTGTTTTCTTGGCAAGGTTTCCCGATTTTTGCCATTGACCCCTTCCTGGGGCTGAGAGAAACTGACTGGGACAAGGTCACCCAGCTACAGTGGGACTAGAACTCACACATTCCTGGTTTCTAGCCTGCAGTCTTAAGCACTGCATCAAGCTGGCCATCTCTCAACAACAACAAACAGATAAGCTGTACTTAGCTCTGAATCAACTTTCTGTACTAATTCTTAGACCAATAGATTGGCCCCATATTTTTTTAAAAATTGGTTGTGGAGTTGAAACTCCATCTTCCATTCAAGAATTTACATAAATAAATGGCCAAAAATATCAGGAAAGTCAAGAGAAATGGCAAGAATTTTTAGAAACATAAGAGTAAACTATGTTTATATTCTTAATCTTTCATAAAGTATAGGCATCACGATAATGATTGATAGATTTGCCTGAAGTGAATATATCAACCTATTTGGATATGGACTTCAGTATAAAGATTGTCTAGAAGTACAGGATAGAACAAACACATTTTTGGATGGATTCAGTTTTATGAAAACAACTTCATTATGAGCAGATTAAAAGTTTTAAGGCGTCTCAAGTTAACTTTCTCATTCATTCCACAATCATTCTGATAAATATAGCATCTTGAGTACATTATATCTGCTCTGAAGAGTTACCTCTATATATGACATATTAATATCAGAATTGGAGAACTATTATTGGATTAGAAGAGCCTTGACAATTTACAATATGTTCCAAAGCTCACAGGGAATCGAGTCCAATACTGAGAAGGCTCAATATGCCATATGTACCTCATGAGCAAAGCAAAGCGAAGCAAAGCGAAAAACACAAGACAAGACAAGGATGCCAGCTAATTGCCAGTTGTTACCGTTTCAGCCACACAAGCAGAATATGCGTTTCTAAGACTTGTTAACTTCGGCTAGAATTTTTCCTCTTTTGTGTGCACTATTGTGTGCCCATATAATGCAGAGCTAAGGAGGTCTGTGCTATCAGTTCATGGTGAGTGCAATTTGAGTTCATTGGTCTTATAAAACCAGGTGTGAGTTTATCCTTGGATGGCAGGATTGGCTGTTTGTCCTTGGAAATGGAAAAATTTGAGGCAAGTTGGTTAAAATGATAACTGCTTTTAAGAATGAGTTCCTATTAATTATGGGGAGTCAGAGTGCCACCAATATTTGCCCTACATTTTGTTCCAACAAGGCTTTTTTTTTTAGCTATCCATTAGAGATTACCTCCCTTGATCCAAAGAGAGAAGCAGCATGAATTCTACTATTTGAACTAACAGAAACAGAGAAATTATCACTCTGTAGTTATGTATAGAAGGATGAAAAGCACTATGTGAAAAATGGCCAAGTTAGAGGAAAAGATCTGCTATTCAATCCTGCAATCCCAAATTCACCCACCCAGACATCCCCCCTTAACAATACTTGGCAATGGGGCATTGTCCGCCCATCTCGAGCACCACAAAATGTCATATTTTATCTTGATGTGTCAGGATTTATATAAAAAGGGATAGTTCAGCTCTAAATGTAATGAGTTAGAAGAACAGCCCTCCAGTGGCTTCCTTGAGCGTCGATAACATTGATTGCTAAAAATAACTAATAACCTAGGTCTGGTCCCGGCTGGGAGCTGCTCAGAGCAGGATCATAAAAATCACTGTATGCAACTACTGAAAACAGGTGTGCTCCCTGTACAGCAGTGGCTCACAGGTTGCAGCATGGGAGGAGAGTGTCTGCACACCAAAGCAAGAAGCATTGTTGCTATAAGGGTGCTCAAGGCAGGATGTTTTTTCCTGTCCAAAAGATAGCCAAGGAAGGCAGTGTGTGAGAGAGACTGGGTGGAAATGACATTTTCCTAGCTTCAACATAATTTGACGTGTGTGGGTCCAAAGAGAAGGCTAGGAAAGAGAGTGTCAGTACTCAGATGCTGCAGAACATACCTAGCATAGCATTTATAAAAGATATTTATTTGACAGAGGGAGAATATACAGCCCATTTTCATTTTTAAAATTTGTTTTAACATACTAAAGAAAAAAAAAGGGAGACAAAGGAAGAATGAAAAGTAAACAATCACAAAAAGAAAAAAGATAACAGAAAACATGAAATATAAATCTTGTGATGCCATTGGATTGATTTAAAAGTCAAAATTGTGCAGAACAAAAAGAAGAAATATAAAGTTGAACTATTTAACCAGGGATAAATTATTGTTTCATATATCTGGTAATTCCTAATGGTTGTTTGGCTGAACTAGAAATGAAAAGATGATTTCTGGATTGCATATAAATAAAAGTTACGCTATGGGGAGAAGGGTTTTTAATTTATATCTTTAAAAGAGGATGAAAAGTTACTAGCTTATGCTCAATGTACTTTATATATACTTTATTATTGTCTTTGTTGCCTTTTTCTTTTTTTCTGTACCTTCTGAACTTTTCTTTCACCCCTTTCTTCTAGTTTAGTTTGTGTTCGTTTTTACAGCTTATTAAACACATCAATAAGCTTAATAAAAAAAGAAAACATATCACATGAAATATAAAGTCCCTCAGCCCAGTTTTTAAACACAGCATCCAGCACAGACCACATGGAATCACAGTAATCAATCTTTGGGTTATGCCAAAAGAAGGGCAATTCATAGACAGAAAATGAATAAGTGACATTTATACAAGATTGCAAATCCTGGGACACCCATTTTTCCAACATGTTAAGTATAAAAGCATAATATTTTTTTTTTGCTTCACTCCATGCTTGGTAATTCCACAGTTCTTTGAACAATGCTTAATCCCACCTTTTTGGCATATAGTTCAAAAGCACATTCACATCTTTAAATCATATGAATCTTTATAAGAAATTATTGGCCAACTTATAGATACTAAATCAGAAGTCTAATATGCCTGCTATATGCATCTGAGGGTGGCAGATAAGATATATTGCAAAGTTGGCACTTTCCAGTTGGGTTGGACTGAAATTCTCTTATCTCCGGGCAGAAAGATTGTGCTGACTGGGTATAACAAGGGGTTGCAGTCCAACATTTCAAAGATGCAAGTTTGGTAAGGAACTTACAGCCAGAGTGGGCAGGTGATCTGTAGATATAAAGAGATATGTATGGCTAAATAGGATGTGCAGTTGGATTCTGGAAATTTAGAGAGAAAAGCCATGGGATCAGGATGGAGTATAGCTGCAATTGAGCAACATACACTGACTGGTGAAGGGAAAGTATCTTTTCATTTTCAGGGCAACTGATTTTTCAAGGAAAATAGAATTCTGAAACTAGTTCAGGAAGAATCAGTAGAATAAATGGATTAAATCAGGAATGTCCAACTCAACATCCGGGGGCCAGATCCAGCCCGCGGGGTGCTTAGATCTGATCTGTGGGGCTGCCCTGGAAACAGCAAAGGACAGGCCCACCTCTGCCAGCAAAAATAGAGTTTGGGAAGGCAGCAGGAGGACCTCCAGAGCACCATTTTCACTGGCAGAGGGTTACAGGAAGCAATTGCAGCCAAAAACGGAGCTCAGGAGCCTGTTTTCGCTGGCAGAGTGCTCGGGCTGCCATAGGCGCCTCCAACACAAGTGATGTTGAGCTGGCCACACCTACCCTGGCCCCGAGGTCAAACACAACCCTGATGTGTCCCTCAATGAAATTGAGTTTGCCACCCCTGGATTAAACAAAGAAGAAAACAAATTAGGCCTCTTTTGTCCACACTAATTGAATGCTTTGGCAAACAGTTTCTGGTCAGCGTTAGCCTCTGTCTACAGCAGTGTTTCTCAACCTTGGCCGCTTTGCTGGCTGGGGAATTCTGGGAGTTGAAGTCCACACATCTTCCAGCGGCCAAGGTTGAGAAACACTGGTCTACAGGTAGTATTCAACTTACAACCCTTCATTTAGTAATCATTTGAAATTAAAATGACACTGAAAAAAGTGACTTATGACTCTTTTTCACACTTATGACTGTTGCAGCATCCCCGTGGACATGTGATTGAAATTCGGATGCTTGGCAACTGGTTTATATTTATGACCATTGTAGTGTCCTGGAGTCATGTGCTCGATCACCTTTTGTGACCTTCTGACAAGCAAAGTCAATGTGGAAGCCAGATTCACTTAACAATCATGTTACTAGCTTAAAACTGCAGTGATTTACTTCACAACTACAGCAAGAAAGGTGGTAAAATGGGGCAAAATTCACTGAACAACTGTCTCGCTTAGCAAGAGAAATTTTTGGCTCAGTTGAAGTTATAAGTCAAGGGCTACCTGTAGTCTTGTGAATGGTTGTTTTGGAAATTTTGCTCCCAAAAGATAAAACATAAGATAAAAGTATTTTGCACTTGTGTTTTGTAAATGAATAATGAGAGTGAGTGTGGTGCAGTAGTTAAAGTGTTGGATGACAAGCAAGAAAATCTGGTTCTTATCCACTTTGGGTTGCAGAAGTTCCCTACATGACTTTGGTCCAGTCACAATTAACCAGTGGAACAATTTGCCTCCAGAAGTTGTTGATGCTCCATCACTGGAGGCTGTTAAGAAGAGACTGGACAGCCATTTGTCTGAAATGGTATAGGGCCGTGATGGTGAACCTATGGCATGAGCACCGTCACCCCAAATGATGAAACAGAACCTCACAAAAGAAAAAGATCTTGCCACACTGCCGATGTTGGGATGCCCCGCCTTCAGCCAGCCAGCTGGTCTTCAAGTATCTCCTGCGCATGTCCGCACATGCCCGCATGTGCATGTCGATGCACACACACACGTCGGCACATGTGGACTTTTGTGCATGTGCACACACCTTTCAGTTTGGACATGCGTGCGTGCAGAGTTTGGGCCCTTGGTGTCTAAAAGGTTTGCCATCACTGGTATAGGGTCTCCTGCTTCAGAAGGGCATTGGCCCTCCAAGGTCCCTTCCAACTTTGCTATTCTGTTATTCTGTTACTCTCTCTTAGCTCAGTCTATGTCACAAGGCTGTTGTAAGGAGAAACCGATACCACTTTGAGCTCCTCTACAAAAAGCAGGATATAAATGTAATAAATATATAAATAAATGAAGATACATACTGTAGGTGATGTAAGATCAGATAAGGCTCTCAAGAAAGCATTTGAGGATAATAAGGATTGACTTACTCTTAACAAGATGGCACTAAGGATGCTACCTTGATCATGAGCCATGGTGGTGCAGTGGTTAGAGTGCAGTACTGCAGGCTACTTCTGCTGACTACCGGCTGCCTGAAATTTGGCAGATCGAATTTCACCAGGCTCAAGGGTGACTCAGGCTTCCATCCTTCCGAGGTGGGTAAAATGAGGACCCAGATTATTGGGGGCAATATGCTGACTCTGTAAATCACTTAGAGAGGGGCTGTAAAGCACTGTGAAGCGCTATATAAGTCTAAGTGCTATTGCTATCATTACTTTATTTTAATGTTTTCTAATACTTCAGGGGTCTCCAACCCCTGGTCTGTGGCCCAAAGACGGCCCTGGCTCATTGGAAACCAGGCTGAGCAAGCAGAGGGTGAGAGTGCATGCCAAACTGCATTTGTGCAAGTGGCGTGCACACGAAAACATCCCCTCTCCCCTCCCCTCTGCTGCCGGTTTACTAGCCAGAGAAGTTGGGAACTGCTGTGTTACTTGATATAAAGCACTCAAAGCCATTTGGACTTGAGCACAATATAAATGCCTAGGCAAGTAAATAAGCAAGTGATAGACAGAGACAGATATTCTTGAAGTTTGAGATTGTAGATGAAGCCAGCCATGCAAGCTAAGAATGAACAAGTTTGTTCATTTGATTTCTGAATTTTTCCAATCTTAAATTTGAACTGATTTCTGTGTTTTGCTTGATGTTACATTAACTTGCATCTCTAAATAAATAAATAAATATCCGTTGTATGCATTATTTATGGGCATTTCATATAATTTTACCAAATACATACATTTTGCAAGTAGTTTCTCTTTTTCATTGCATTGTGTAGATTACTTTCACTAAAAAATCACATGTTTTCATGCACTTCTTTTTAGAGGCATACACTACTTACAAATGGTGAATTTTACTGTAATTCAGAAAAGTATGTATGCTGAAAGGCAAATACATTTATATTTTACTATTACTTCAAAAAGCACACCTTAAAATGCAAACCAACGATCTGTTCTCCCATCTTTAAGGTGAACTCAAGCTGAAGTTGGCTTTTCCATGCATGACTGCAAAAGAAGAGGGAATTCATTAATGGCAACCAAATCTCGGTCCCAAAACAGTTTGGAAGAATGACTAATTCCCAAAGGTAATTTAAGGAATTCTTTATATATGCTCCACAGCATAGAATTTCATGGAAGACAAAGGCACGAATTTTATAGTCAGATGAGGCATGGAACTATTGCAACTAAGAAAAATATCAGATAGAGGGATGGAGATTAAGAGATCAGAAACAAATCCATTTTGCTTGTTCATTTGCCTGAAAAGTTACCATTATTGTCCTGTTTTTGCTGAGAACGTCTGTTAGAACACATATAAAGAAACATGAAAAGCTTTTTTTTTTTTTTTTAATTCCATTTATACCCCGCCCTTCTCCGGAGACTCAGGGTGGCTTACAACTTTTTTGAGC
>JANHFM010007998.1:247148-257668 GCA_032468115.1 Grayia smithii
TATCAAAAGTCTCGCTGCTGTAACAAAGTTCAACATCAATTTAGTCTCTGTCGCGTTTAGTCCAGTTGTAATACCTAATAAGAACCTGTCTCTTCTTAAAAGTATCCAGTGATGGGGCACCCACAACTCCTGAAGGCAGTTTATTCCAGTGGTTGATGTTCTCACTATTAGGAATTTTCTCCTTAGTTCTAGGTTGCTTCTCTCCTTGGTTAGTTTCTATCCATTGTTTCTTTTCCTGCCTACAGGTGCTTTGGTAAAGAAATATCCATATTTATTCATCAAACTATTTTTGTTCCATCATACACTTCTTAAGTATTCCTGATCCCATACCACTGCACTCAAATACTTTTATGTTTCTCCTGACATATTCCAGCTCTCACTTCCAAATAACACAATGGTAAACAGTGCACTCTTAAGCAGATCCATTGTCACTTCTTTTGACAAACATTCATTCTTTTCTATGAGCTTTTGCAGAACTTGACATTTTTCCATTCGTTTTTCCGTCTTGAGTAAGCATTCTACAAAGCTACATAAATTTATCTACTATTTTTTACTATTTATTTGTGACTTGCAATTGTTCACTCCATCTTCCTACAAACACAACAACCTTAATCTTTGACACATTAATTTTGAGTTCCATAATCCATCACATTACATCAGATCAACTAGGAAATGGGTTTTTTTACAATCCATTTGCGTTCAACATGGCATCCTCTGTATATAAAAGTATACATATATTCACATCCTCAGCCAACACACCTTTAATATCACAACCATTCATTATATATTTATAAATACACTAAACAAAAAATACATCACGTTTCTGTTTTACTACTGTTCAAAGTTAAACTATTCACTAAGCTTTCCATTTATTCTCATACAAGCATTTCTCCTATAATACGCCATCCTTAACTGCACTCCAGAATCAACCTTCAATTCCATATCTGCACAAAACATTCCATAATTTTCCAACTCAATAAACACACAATAAATTTTCTTACATTCACTCATTTTTCAGTGACCATTCAAAGAGCAAAAATCTAATCTGCACAATTCCTTCCTGCACTGTACTTAAATTTTACTCACTGTCACCTGTCAAACTCTTTCATTTGAATTCTGCTGAATACTTTCTCAGGTCCACTTAGCAAAGTACGGTAATCACCCTGTAGTTGTTTGCATTTACTCTTGTTAACTTTTCTTTTATTTAAGAGAACAATGCTGACATTCTTTCAGTCCCAGTACAGATGCAGTTTTTACACAAACATTAAACAAATTGCACAAAATTGAAATAGTCAAAATGCACACATATTTTAATTTCTCCAAGTACATCATCAATATCTGCATCTATCAAAATTCTCACAATGTTTAAAACTTTGTTATCATTTTTCCCCTCTTGGGCACTGACATTGATTCACTCAAGTTCAAGTTAAGAGATACCATAATAATTCTTATGAACATCTCTAAAATACTTCCAGCATTCTCTCAATTAACATTAAATATGAAGAAGAACAAAATAGTGGCAATAGATACAAGAGCTAGCCTTAGATTTGACAATGAAGATATTGAAGTGGTGGGTATCCAATTCCTTTTAAGATTAGCAATCAACAGCAAAAGAACAAGTGGACAAGTAATATGCTGCAGCTATGTGCCCTGTGACTTATTATGGAAGTAAAAGTTGGGCTTTGAAGAAGCAAGTTAGAGAAAGTGTTAAGGTTTTTGAACTTTACTGTTGAAGAGGACTCCTGAGAATATCATGACCATCATGAAAACAAAAAATGGATTATTGATCAAATCAACTCAGAATTCTCACTAGAGGCACAAATTGCTAGACTCAAATTATCCCCCTTCAGATACATTATGCGAAGACCTAGTGCACTGGAGAAAGCTCTAAAGACGAGAAAGATGGGAGGATTTAAAAAAAAGAGGACAGCCAGCTGCAAGAGAGATGGGCTCAGTTATGATGGCAATGGGTACATCATCGAAAGACTTGAAGGTCTAGGTTAGGGGCAGATTGTCATAGAGAAAATCCTTGAGGATGATAAAAGTCAAGACTGACTTCATTGCATAGCATCATCAAGCAGTAAAAACATGTTTTAGGATGTGTACTGCAACCCGTATAGCAAATTAGGTCATAATGAATTGGGTAAACTGATCCACCTTTAAAAATGTTGGCATAAAATCATGTATCATTGTTGGGTTATCTTTGCATCCTCTAATAGTATCTTATATGATCTGCAAATCAACTTTGTTCTCTTCCCCTGTCTTCAAATGCATCACTACTTGTGAGTTTTATTTTTTCAGTATATTGCTTGTAGCTGATCAAAGGAGTCCAGAACTATTCCTTTTTGCTGCCCTTCCTCGTGTATATTCACTATCTCCTTCATATTCTCCATCGCAACTCAGCTCTTCCAGGGAGCCTATGACCTAACTCAGCACTTTAACGGTAGAGAGAAATATAGGATTTCAATAGCTTAATAATTTTTCACAAGATGATTACCATGTTGAAATGTTCAAACATTTAAAATATTATACAGGTCTAAATGTTTTATTTTTCTCATAGCCAATATTTACTTTTTGGTAGTAAAAAAATCCTATCTGATTACTACTTTGGCTTTCTTATTGGCACCATAAATTTGTATTTTTGTCGGCTTGTCTAAGAACGTACGGAGCCAGATGGCATCAAACAAGTTTTACTTGGCACAGCGTCGTTCAGTACAGCAATTGACATTCGAAGTCGGCGTTGAGGGCAGCCGCCTCTCAACGCCCCTTTAAAGACTGCGGGGTGCCGCGAGCCAATCAGCGATCGTGGTTTGTGTCCCCGCATGCGCAGTGGCGCTCTTACTGTAATACACAGCTGCTACTAATCCCTGCCGCGCCGCGAGCCCTCCACCACACCCCCGTGAGCTCCTCGGCCACCTGCATTACACCTACCCCGCAGTGCTCTCGTTCGTGTGCAGAGTATCGTCCCTCCGTTCAGGTCACGGTCTGCTGCAGGGTTCTCAAGCCGGTGCTGTTGACGAGCCGACATAGTAGGGCTCGACAGGCTGCCCCCTCTACCAGGACCTCACCTGTGAGAGGGAACAGAGGAAACAGAGGATATATTAATACAAGGTATCCCTCCGTAGTTAGGACATCACCGCCCCCCCTGGTTTGTGCGGATAGGTTCGGTGGAAGCGTCTGATTAGCCGTGGAGTGTGCACATCATGAGGGGACACCCACGACGCCTCCTCTACAGGGTAGCCTTTCCACTTTACGAGGTATGCCAAACGGTTGCATCTAATCCGTGAATCTAGGATGTGAGAGATTTCATAGTGCTCCCCCTGAACAGGGCCTGGTCGACTGTACGGTGAGCGTACATTATCCGCTGGTTTTAACAGGCTGCTGTGGAACACGGGTGTATACGGCCATAAAGGGGAGGTAAGCGTACTTGAACGGTGATGGGATTAATGACTCGCGTAACCGGGAAGGGACCTATATATTTAGGGCCTAGTTTTTTGCTGGGTAGCCGGGAGCATATGTATTTGGTAGACACATACACCATTTGTCCTATAAAGAATGGTTTGGCAGCTACCCGTTTTGTGTCGGCGTACTGTTTGTATGTTTCCATCACCTCGGTTAGGGCTGTTCGCACTTGGGGCCACAGGGCGGTGAGTTTTGTACTCCATTCACTGGAGGTGTCAGGACATCGGTAGGTGAAAGTGCTAACTCTGGTATAGCAAGGAACTCCTTGCCCATCACAATTTTGAATGGCGTTAAACCGGTACTACGGTGTACCGTATTGTTATAGGCCACCTCAGCCATAGGGAGTAGATCAACCCAATCATCCTGTTGATACCCAACGTATGTCCTCAGGTAGCGTTCCACCACGGCATTTGTCCATTCCGCGGCTCCATTCGTGCATGGGTAGAATGCAGAGCTGAGACCTTGGGTGGCTCCTATCAACTGCACGAACTGTCGCCAGAATCTGGCGGTGAACTGCACTCCATGGTCCGAGATAATTCGTTTAGGAGTGCCATGTAGTCTATAAATGTGTTGTACAAACATTGTTGATAGCTTTCGTGCAGATGGCACCTGTTTACACGGAACGAAATGTGCCTGGCGTGAGAACAGGTCCACAATAGTCCAGATGACGGTGTACCCACGGCTGGGAGGCAGGTCCACCACAAAATCCATCGCTATCTCCTCCCATGGAGCCTGCGATTCCGCTACTTTCTGTAAGAGACCAGTTGGTTTTCCTGTTTTTGGTTTTGTGACAGCACATGTAGGGCAGCTCACACAGTATGCTTCGATTTCCTTTCGCATATGAGGCCACCAAAACTGCCGTCTTACCAGATGTAGTGTTTTCAGGAAACCAAAATGGCCGGCTGTCTTAGATTCTTGGCATCGCTGTAACACCCCCTGACGGGCTCCTGCCGGAACATATATCTTGTCCCCCATCCAGGCCAGGCCATCCCTCAAGGTAAGTATATCAGCATGTTCTTTGGCCCATGCATCCTTTTTTACTTCAGCCCGCAACCGCTGGGTCCAGTCCAGACCTGCTAGAGTTCCCTCCCTCTGCTTGTGCAGCGGGCCCCGTGGCACTAATGCTTGGATAACTGGGACTGGTTTACTGTCCCATTGGGGTAGCCTAGATAACGCATCTGCGAGGAAGTTTTTCCCGGCCGGTATATATTTCAGCACAAAGTTGAAGCGACGGAAATACTGTGCCCAGCGCAGCTGTTTCGCAGACAATTTCTTTGGCATCTGGAGAGATTCCAGGTTTTTGTGGTCCGTCCACACTTCGAATTGGGTTTCGGCTCCCTCCAGAAGATGTCTCCAAGTGAGAAGGGCCCATCGAATGGCAAACGCCTCTTTCTCCCAGACCATCCACCTTTGTTCCATTGGTGATAACTTCCTGGAGGTGTACACGCAGGGGTGTAAGACAGTGCCCTCAGTTCATTGCAGTAACACCGCCCCCACTGCTACCTCACTAGCATCAGCCTGGACAATGAAGGGTAAGGATGGGTCAGGGTGCTTAAGTATGGGTTCAGTAGAGAATAGAGTTTTTAAGTGGTCAAAAGCGGTTTGACAGTCTCTGGACCAGTCTAACGGTTGTCCTGGTTGCGGTTTGGTTGATCCTGTCCGCAACAGGTTTGTTAGGGGTAATGCTACCTGGGCAAACAACGGGATAAACTGCCTGTAGAAATTGCCAAACCCCAAAAAGCTCTGTAGCTGCCGTCGGGGCTTCGGGGTTTGCCAATTCAACACAGCAGTCACCTTTGCCGGGTCCATTCCGATGCCTTGTGGGGACACCCTGTACCCCAAGTAGTCGATCGTCGTTTTGTGGAACTCACACTTGGAGAGTTTGACATAGAGCTTTGCCTGTAACAGGCATTTTAACACTTGCCGCACCAAACGTATATGTTCTTCCATTGTATCGGTGTATATTAGGAT
The DNA here is from genome assembly GCA_032468115.1 of Grayia smithii. Taxonomy (NCBI): domain Eukaryota; kingdom Metazoa; phylum Chordata; class Lepidosauria; order Squamata; family Grayiidae; genus Grayia; species Grayia smithii. The sequence continues at coordinate 252,582 of JANHFM010007998.1, forward strand.
GTCGTCTAGATATACTAGTACCCTATACAAAAAGTCGTGTAAGGTCTCATTTATGAGTTGCATAAACTCTCCCGGGGCACCCTGCAACCTGAAAGGCATGACACAGTACTGGTAACTCCCCAGTGGACAGGTGAACGTCGTTTTCCATTCATCTCCTGTTTTAATCCTCACCCGGTAGTATGCCTCCCGCAGGTCCAATTTGGTAAATACCCGCCCTTTCGATAAGGCTGCGAGGAGGTCTTTGAACAACGGGAGGGGATACGTATTTTCGACGCAAACTGCATTAAGGCCCCGGTAGTCCACACAGAGGCGAAGACCCCCATCCTTTTTTTCTCGAAACAACACAGGGGTCGCCAGACGGGACCGGCTGGGCTGGATGAAGCCTCTGACCAGGTTCTTATCTATGTACCTGCGCATTTCCTCCATTTCCTTTGGGGCCATCGCGTACATACGGGGCTTTGGTAAGCGTGCCCCAGGGACTAGCTCAATGGCAGTCGGTTGGTCTGTGGGGTGGTAACGTGTCGCATTCAGCCTCATCGAACACCCGGGCGAGGTCGTTGTATACTGCGGGGTAAGGGGCTGCACCGTCCCTTCCTGTCTGCCCATGTTCCGTGTTTGGTTCCAGCTCCCTTGCTTCCACAACCTGTGGGGGACCCTGTCCCTTGATCACCGGCTCGGGGCCTATGCTGAGTTGTAATTTCCTGTACCCATCTTCCCACCACATGACCGGCTCCCACTTGTCCAGCCAAACAAGGCCTAGGATTAGCGGTTCTGTCATTTTCTCCACAACTATGAACCGGATCATCTCCCAATGGCTGTCTATGTGCATCATGATCGGTTCTGTGACTAACCTGGCCGCCTCCCCCCCCATGATAGTCCCATCCATTTGTTCGAACTTTATGGGGGTCTGCAGTCGTCTGGTGTGAATGCCCAACTTATCCACCATGGTCTGCCTTATTAAGCACCTAGTGCACCCAGAGTCAATCAGGGCCTCGCAAGGGACCGATACCTTGGTTTTTAAGTTGCTAAGGGTTACTGGGATGACGAAGGGCTGGACCGGGTCGCTTACCATTGGGTCTTTTAACTCCTCATCCGAGCTGGGTTCCGACACGTCCGGGTCAGTGGCTCTGGACACCGTTGTTGTTTCTCCGCTTTCCATACTCAGTTGACTGGGCGTTAGTGACCCTGCTGTTGACGTGCCTGACGGAGTATTTCTGCCCCTAGAGGGCGATCTGCCACTAGGCGCCTTTGCCCTTGGTGTCGAGGTTAGGTATAGGGGAGATGCAGTACACTCTGCCGCTCTGTGGCCCTCCCGATTGCATCTAAAGCACCTGAACGGAGCCCCTCTAGGCCCTGGTGCAACCGGTCCTCCCTGGACCGCGGTTGGCCTATCCTGTGGCAGTATATGATGAGGCGTAAACCTCGTTTCTCCTCTCCCGCCTCTGAATTGCCTTAACCCCATGTCAAGGTCAATGGCAGCACTATACCAAGCTGTCAACAGCAGGGGCAAGCCACGATACATGCAGGCCTGTCGGAGTTTCCTATCCAATCCCCCCCTGAAATGGTGTATTAACAGGCGCTCCGGCCAGGTTCTGAGCCTACCACCATTTTCCGGAACTCCCGCACGTACTCCCGTGCCGGGCGGCCCCGTTGGCATATCGCTAGAAGCTCACTTTCGGCTATCTGCACACGTGTATTATCCTCGAAGCGCCGTCTTAAGGCTTCCAAGAACTGCCCTATATTTGTTAACTCGGGCACATGCTCGGAATGGAGATCCGCTACCCAGTCAGCAGCCTCTCCCGACAGTACAGCCGTTACTGCCACCACCATAGCCCATTGGGACCGGTAGCGATGACCATGTTGGTCTAGGTGGCTGAGCACCTGGCTCAAGAACAAAGCTACACGGTCGGGGCTACCGTCAAAGGCAGCTTGAATATGTGGAGGGCCCCACATAGGCTGCATACCCCAGCCGGGCACACCCCTGAACTCATCCCCGGGGCCCCGGCCCTCATCCGGGACTCTCCGCTCTCTGTCATCTTCACGGAGTAATTGCCGTCCTACAACCTTCAGGTACTCCTCTATGGGGCGTCTCCCACCTTAACCCCCCCAATACATCCTCCTCTCTCCAAACACCAGACCCACGATCCCAGAAACTGGCCTCTCCAAACTTCTCCCTCAGGATATCCAGCGTGCTGGCTCCAATCCCAGTCGAGTAACTATCTCTGCGTTCGTCCGCTACCCACCGTCGCTCCCTCCAGTCTCGGAACATTTCCTCCGGCAACATCTGGCCTCCTCTCCGCCTGCCTTCCGGTCTGCTTCCCCCAGCCCCGTGATCTCTTTCCTCCACACTCCTGCCCAACCCCACAGCCTCCTGCTCCTTCCCACCATCCACCGTCTGCTTTCGTTCCTTCGGCTGCGTCACCGGCTGTTCCTCGCTCTTACCCCCCCCCCCGCTTGCACCACTTGGTCGCTTGCGTCTGACCCCGTCAGGGCATCCGAGTTTCCTTCGGCCATTCCGCTTGAATGGGATGTCAGCACAAACTTTGTGAAGAGGGAAACACTGACTTCTTGTCGGCTTGTCTAAGAATGTATGGAGCCAGATGGCATCAAACAAGTTTTACTCGGCACAGCGTCGTTCAGTACAGCAATTGACATTCGAAGTCGGCGTTGAGAACAGCCGCCTCTCAACGCCCCTTTAAAGACCGCGAGGTGCCGCGAGCCAATCAGCGATTGCGGTTTGTTTCCACGCATGCGCAGTGGTGCTTTTTACATTTATACACAGCAGCTACTAATCCCTGCCGTGCCGTGAGTCCTCCACTACACCCCCGTGAGCTCCTCGGCCGCCTACATCACACCCACTCACCCCAGTGCTCTCGTTCGTGTGCCCATGCAGACAGGTAAGTATTGTCCCTCCGTTCTGGTCACGGTCTGCTGCAGGGTTCCAAGCCGGCGCTGCTGACGAGCCGACGTAGTAGGGCTCGACAGGCGGCATATAAATCTTTGCTAAATAAATAAATAAATAAATAAACAAATAGGCAATAGCACTACCCACCGATCCCAAGCTGAAATACTTCAAATAGGTTAAATTGTGAAAAACCAGGAGAAATTTTATGGGCCTTAAAAAGGTGGTACTCAGTGGCCATTGGGCCTATGCCAACCCATGTTCCCTTGGTGGTCCCAGAAATCTCTATATGGATTTGTGTACATGTAGACTAGAGGCTCAATTTTAATATGTATGCTGTTTCTCGGAGGATGGGTTTTGGCACAAACAAGCAAAGCAGAGGTTTGTGGATAGAAAAGCAAACCACAATACTATAAGGGAGCTTTAGTAGGAACTGCGAGTACTTTTATAGAGATGATGTGTTTTAGATTATAGCACAAGACACCCAAAGCATCATTATCTTCTCTTCTTCTTCTTCCATAATGCTCCCTCTGCCTAGCTCTTATTTCTCCCTGCTGCCAACATTGCTGGCTGGGCTGCAGCATCTACCTACTGTAGTTGGCTCCCACCGCACTGCAGCTGGTAAGACTGCTTATTATGTCCTGGTAAGAGACTAAGCAGAGCCTGATGGGTTAGAGAAAGACTGGAAGGCTCTCATCACCTCTGCTTTGGGGGCTGGATAGTGAAACAGGATGGGCCTGTCAACATTCAAAACTGGATGACAAACAGTAGCCCTGTGCCTCCTTCCTGAGGTAGCAATTGCTTTTGTTCAGTAAGGTGGTTATATTAAAAAGTGAACTCTTGCTATTGGGCTTGCCTTGGCAGCTCTAGGACCAACCATTGAGTCAGTCATGCCCAGCCTGATGGGTGACTACATCTCTCCTCCCACCTCAATTTGCCTAGAAAAGCCTTGTTGCAGTGCCTCACAATTCCCTTTCCAGCCCAAAAGCCACTAATCAAAGAGCCATTATTACCTATCCCCATGGGGGCTTTAACAAAGTGATGTGTAACTCAAATGGCTGCTGTAAACAGAGTTTTTAAAAGGGCAGTGTGCAAACTATAGCCTCCCCAAGGATAAAGAAAATTATCTCTTTATTTCTCCACCTCACTACCTTAGTGCTCTATTAATTATTAGCTATTACCAGTTGCTTGCTCTGCATGATAGCCACAAATCTGTTAGTTAGGGATGTTTTCCAAGCCAACTATCCTGTAAAAGCAGGGGACTTCGTGGAGAGCATATTACATACAATTTACCTGGGAAATTTCAGGGCAATAGGTTTAATGTGGTCTTTAAATTTTTAGAGGTGGCAGAAGAATGGATTCTGTTTATACGTATGTTGCTGGGGATTGCCTTGTGCTTAAACATATGAACACCAAAGTAAAGTACATGAACACCAAAGCCATCAATACTATACCAGGTATCAACAGCTGGAAAGAAGTCTCCAACAAAATAGTTGTTTTAACATGTCCCTCTCTCTTTAGCTTTGCTCAAAGCAATAAGAAATTAAATTCACGTTGCTGGCCAAGATATGTCTCTTGCTTCTTTCCCCTCTGTCTTCTTTAGTTCTTTGATTTAGTGGCCAAGCCTTTGATAGCCAGGTGCTGCATTTAACATTTTGAGATGAATAAAGGGCACAGCAGGTGGATTGAGGATGCAAAGTGAATAAGGCCATTTTAATACCATGTCCCATTTTTTCTTGTTCTTAAAGATGGTGAGTCAAGCTTTTATTTCCTATTTAAACCATGGTACGCCTATTTTAAAACCTAAAATATGGTGCCTGGGGGTGGGGCGGGGCTCTTGCCTCAAAATGGCAGGAAAGTCAAGTGTCCTCATTCAGCAATCATGCTTTCAACATTTGGTGATGCATTACTAAAAATATGGGTCTGGAGCAACGGGAGAGATTAAAAGAGATATCGGGATACGATATAGTTCAAAAGTTAAATATTTAGGGCTGTATATATCTGCTTCGAATGCAAAGCTATATAAAAACAATTACCAACTTTTATTGCAAAAGACCCAGAAAGAATTGGAAAATTGGAAAAAATTACAACTATCATGGCTGGGGAGGATAGCAGCAATAAAGATGAATATTTTGCCAAAGTTTTTATTTTTGTTCCAAATGATCCCTATAATTAAAAAAGATGA
>JANHFM010007998.1:273720-285540 GCA_032468115.1 Grayia smithii
GCGCCTACTTGGAAATAGGACCTATTAGACTCACCTGGAGACGGATAGAGGAGTGGTGTCTCAGTTCCTAAGACCATCGGAAATATGTATTTTACGATGGTCTTAGGCGACCCCTGTGAAAGGGTTGTTCAACTCCCAAAGGGGTCCTGACCCACAGGTTGAGAACCATTGCTCTAGATCCAGTTCATCTCAAGTTCTTCAATTTTTTCAATTTCCCTTTTAGTTTTTTAATCTTTCCATGCTCATCCTAATAATTCCTTCCCACCCCATACTTGTTTTTGTGTTATCTTGTCCTAAAAAAGTTAATTTTTTTTTTACATGAATGAGTCTGATGTAGCATACTTGTTATGCTAAACATTTTGGAAAGTTTTTGTTTGGAAGCTGAACTATGATTTCAGCATAAGTTCTTATATACACTTGGCTGGGGAATTTTGAAGGTGCTATGTAGTTCTCACCCTGGTTATCTCTGCCTTTAAAAAGAGTGTTACAGGGGGAACTGTTTGAAAAAATATATTGTGGTGAAATTCTTGATGCTACTCAGCTCAAAACACTGTAATGTTAATGTCTTGTGAAGGGGTATGTCAAGTCTGCTATTTTCATGTTGTTCTCCATCACGATCAAAATAGTGTAAACATTTTCAAGCTTCTTTGTGACAGACTAGAATCTTCAATCTTTAGCTGAAGACCAATTGTCCTGCATTGAATCATGCTGCTTTTCTAGCTAGAATCTTCCATTTGAATTGAATGTTACCACACATGAATCTCAAATCTTGGATCTTGACTCAAGACTCTGCCAGTTATCCTGCTGGAAGGTCTTCAAGCTGAAGTGGGATACCCCTATGTATTAAGGCACTTTACAGCCGAGTTTTCTGCACTGAACAGTGAACTGAGAGTGCTTTCAGCCCCACAGATCTAAATCCTTTAGAAATCCTGACATGCCATCAGATGCAAGCAGCTACAGATGCTTTCAATCATTCCCTACCTCTTCTCTCTCATACTAACTTTGTCTCCATTTTGTCATTTGAGGAATTTCTGGCTCTCCCCCAAAACCCCTATTATAAAAATCAAACTATTTAAAAAATGGAAAAAAAGACAGAAGCCAAGAGATTTCCCTGTGCCACCATCTGCTAATTTACAGGGTTATTTGTGTCAGCAGTTTAGAAAGAAGCAAAGTGATATCAGGGGGGCAAAAAATCTCCCGTAGATGCAGTTTTAGAAATGGGATTACTGGTTTCTATACACAGAACTTGCATTTCACGGATTTAGAAATGAAAATGGTATACATTAGTCTTTGTTCACTCTGAAGCAAACTCCACCTGATACATCATGGAAGGGTACAAAAATACATTCCCAATGAACTGGAGCAACACAGATGTGAGCTTGCATACTAAAGGAAGCTTGCTTTGAGCAATTAGTGGTGACAAACCATCTTTAGTGCTAAAAGGCACAGGCCATTAAGGAAGCAGTTCACCAAGCCACCAGAGGAAACACTGACTGCTCCTTCATGCTCAAGTGCCCTACTCCTCTGGTTGACAAGCCTCAACTTTCTTCCTGACATTTGAGGAGGAAATGATGTAGCATCGTATGCGCAGGCACAGTAATCTTCTGAGTCTTCTGACCATCTTATCAGAAAAACAACCCTCTGCCCTTCTCTCTAGCTCCAGCTTGGAGTTGGAATGGAATGAGTAAGAAGGAATTCTTCCTAATCTCGTACAGAGTCAAGACCAATTCAATATTTCCAAAGAAGCAAAAGGTCAAGGGAAGAAAAGCTGGAATACACAATAGGAAAGTGTGCTGTTATCTGTGTACTTATTGACATCGGGGATGCACTGAGGAAACATGATTGTACAGTTGACCGTGTTTGTGTTTTTAAAGTCCCAAGCTAAGTCTCTTATTAAGGAGTAAAGTTTCATTTCCAAACCAGATAAAAGATTCATAGGTAGCAGGACTGCAATATGATTTGGCCTGAGCTCTTGAAGTTGCTGCCAGCCAGAGTATATCACTCTGGTTACATAAATGAATGGTTGGCCCTAAAAGCCTTTTTCATAACTCCATTTACCAAACACACAGAGAACAGAGTTCTTCATCTAGGGCTGCACCCTTATTTTTGATTACATTCATTCCTGAATGTACTGTGGGCCAATATTTGAACAATATGAGTCTGATCCTCTTTACTATACATGGTTGTGGCAAGAGCAAGCTTGTAGACATCAGCCCTGGAGCTGCAAGGAGCCACATTTCAGCTCTTTATAAAAGGGGGATATGATTAATCAGATTAAAGGAAATGGAGGCAATATAACACAAGGTGACAAAGGAAGCAATTCTCTGTGAGAAAGGGAATCAAACGAAGAAGCAAGCCCTGTAGAAGGCGATGACAAACAAAAAACAGGGGATGGCAGAGAAATCCCATCATATACAATATATTTCACGTTATTGGAATGGAAAGAACATGCTTTCAGCCTTTACAGGAAAAAATAGGAGTAGTACTTGGAGACATAAGTATTAACACCAGAAGGGCAGAGAGATGCAGGTGCTCTTCACAAGAGAAGAAAGAGAAACATTCCAGTAATAGTTGACTCTGTCCTGTGAAGAACAAAAGCATGTAACAGCCAGTCCCACTGGTTCATGAAGTTCACTCTCTGCTAGGAGCAAGGATCCGGATGAGGCAGAACAATTTCCAAGACTTATCAGTTTTACTGGTAATTACTAGGCTAATTCATGTGTGACAAATGCTATTACACAGGTGTCAAAATGGTGGCCCCTTGGGCCAGATGCATCATGCACAGGCCACGCCCACCCCAGTTCTACAAATGGGAAAAACGTCGCAAAACGTCACATGACAGCAATGTGACGAGGCGAGTCTGACACCTGTGTGCTATTGTCAAGAACGGTTTGAAGACCTAAGAGGGAATCTCAAGAATTGAGGCTCACATGCTATCCTCCCAATCCTTGGAAGAGGACTGAGAAGAGAAACAAGAATATTACAGGCACATTATTGGCTATAAAAATCCTTGCAGCAGGAGCAATTTAGTTACTAAGAGGATGGTAGGCTATTGTCATAAGGGCAGAGAAGGGCTGCTGCCAGTTCGGACTGGTTCGGGCGAACTGGTCGTTGTGACCCATGGGTGGGCCTGCCCACCCACCCCCGCGCTATCTCAACTTATACCACCATGTTTTTGAAGCTGTGCACATGCACAGAAGGTGCGCATGTTCACATTTTCGGTGCTGGGTGAAACGGTTGTTACAACCGGCAGCAGCCCACACTGAACAAGGGGTTGCACTTTCCAAGAACTGACAAAAACATGTTTGGTGAAAGCATGGTAAGTTTGGATGAGGAGAGATTTATACTGAAAACTTGCTTTGGAGACAAAAATCCTGGGGTAAGGACCTCAGATAAAGATTTGTGCACTATGAAAGGAACCAACAGTGTTGCTTTAATGGGGTTTATTAAACCACTCAATAAAGTATCAAGAGGAATATTGGCTCATAGCATTCAAGGCCTTCATTGTCTATACATTAATGCTCAAAATATGGAAAATGAACAAGATGAGCTTGAACTCTTAGTTCAAAAGGTCTTTAATAGACATAATGGAGACCTGTGAAAGTGATGCCATAACCTCCATGCAGCAACTGAAGGATATAACTTGTCTAAAAGAAGCAACAGAAAGAGAGAAGGAATTGCACTGTATATTAAAAGTATCCACACCTCTTCAGAAATCCAAGTTAATGACTTTGGTGATTTTGTAGAAAGCATTCTGATTAAAATAATTGAGGAATAAAAATAATTCTGTTGTGTATTACCCAACTGAAGGGATGGCATAAAAGGCATGAAATATTTTGATAAGAAGCTTAATTATATCCCAGCATCTGTTAGAAGACAAATTCTTTCAAGGATGTTTTTTTCAATAGGGGAAAAAATCTTCTGAAAGAGTAGGAAAAGGCAAAAGAGAAGAATGATCCTTTTCTTACTACTAACCAATTGGGAAGACTCATCCGAGAACGCAGAAATAGCTGGGATGTTCAGAATAAATGATGCTAGGGCTCCTTGTGTTATTCTGCACTGTCATTCCGGAGCTTTTAATCTATTCACCCCTGCTTAGAATTGATTGGCCTAGTTATGTAAATGACTGTTAACTATTCACTTCATATCCACTTAAATCTTAAAATCCTCCTGCAATTAGCCAAGTTGGAGAGCAACCTGATCCTTGGAAATCCCAAAGTGCTCTGTATGGACCAGCGATTCTGGGATCCTCTATTATTACAATCTAGTGAGCATGCAAAAACAACTGTCTGGACCAACTTAACCACATCTCCTTTTCACATTAACAGTTCTTTCTGTATTTTATCATATCTGATTATCCCCTCATGTGAAGCAACAAGCAGCTGTTACCGAGTATATTACATGAGCCTGACCCCTATCCTTTTTGTCTTCCCCATATCACAATACAGTAAAACTTGACTGTAAGGAAAAGGTTGGGAGTGGTGTCTGATTACATTTGAAAGGAGTTCTGATTACTTGCTGGAGATGCTTTTGGGGACTCCTGCATTGAACAGGAGATTAGATCTTAAGAATTACAGATACCGTACTTTCTAACCCAAACATTCAGTTGTTTTATGATAGGATATGCAGTCTATCATGCAATTATGGAGAGCAGAATAGAATAGACAAGATTGAAATTTGAGGTTGATAGACACGCGGGCAGGAAATACCTATTTATTTTCAGTATTTAAATTTCTAGAACCATCTGCATCAAAGATTACAGAAGGAACTTGCTAATGGACTTTGTGTTTTACCTTTAAAGATCCTGGAAAATGCGCGAAGTGCCAAATGACTGGAGGAAGACAAATGTTGGTTTCAAACATTTTGAAAAAAGAAGACTCCAAGGAACTACAGACCAATCAGCCTGACACTGGGAAGTTTCTGCAGAAGATCATAAAGCAATTGATTGGTAAACGCATTGAAAACAACACAATAAATTACTATATTTCGCCTTCTTTCTATTTTGGTTTGAGTAATCTCCTGAGTAGATTATGGGATACTATATAGGATACTATACAGGCAGTCCTCGATGTACAACCATTCATTTAATAACTGCTTGTTGTTGACCCAGAAAAAATATCTTATGACCCATCCTCAAAGTTACAGCCATTGTACAACTGCCACAGTGATGTGATTGCAATTTGGACACTTGGTAATTGTCTCACATTTATGATGGTTGTGGTGTCTTATGGTCACATAATTCCAATTTGCAATTTCCTCAGCTGACTTTGGGGAAGCTTGATGCACTTAATGAATGTGTGATTCATTTAGCAACTATATAATTGCTTAACAACCACAGTGATTCATTTAATGATTGCAGCAAAAATGGTTGTAAAATCAGATCTGGTTGCGTGACAACTCAATACCGACATTGCTTAGTAATCAAAACTCTGGTTCCAACTGTAGTTGTAAGTCAAGTACTACCTGTATCCCTTTTTTTTTAACCACAATTAGTTACATGAGACCTCAGTGACATGTCAATTAATAAGATAACAAGCTCAAATAATTCTTATCAACACATCCTCATTAAGTGGAATAAGTATTGAGTACAAAAGTTTGGCCCCTGCCCTATTACAATTTCATACAATATGGATGAAAGGGAAGGGAATGGCCAAGAAATCTGCAGATTACACAGAATTAGACAAGACAGCTAATACTCTAGAACAGGGGTCCCCAGCCCCTGGGTCTCAGCCCACTAACTGGTTGCAGCCTATTCAGAATTGGGTCAGGTGAGTGGCTGGCTGGAGCACCCAGGTGCGCAACTCAACTTGCGTGAATGGCAGGCCAGTGGGTACTTGCGCATGTGAGTGCCAGCCCACCACTCTTGTAGCCCAGTTCCCCTCTCTCCCCCCCAACTTGGCCACCAGATCTCAAAGGTTGGGGATCACTGCTCTAGAAAACAGAAATAAAATTCAAAATAATCTTGTAGGTTAGAGAAATGGACTGAAAGCCACAAAATGGACTGAAAGCCACAGAATTTGACAGAGAAAAAGACAAAATTATGCACTTAGCAAATTTAAACCAAATGTGCAGTTGTAGAAAAGAGGATACCATGCTTGGGAATTAAGACTAGTTAACTGGAAGCTGAGTATCAGCAGAGTAGAAGGGGTATGAAAAGACAAAAGAAAATTTAGGTTGTGTTAACAGAACAACACTTTACAAACAGTAGGAAGTAACTGCTCCACTCTATTCCGTTTTATTCTGTAATGTATCGTATTTAAGCTTCATGCTGATAATGTAGCATAATGGCAATGCCACATGTGAAATGCTGCAACTTATGTTCTTAGACATTGGGATGCAAGTTTGTAATCATAGTATGTGTGTAGCCCAGAGTGTGAATTATAGCTGATGGATTTATTTATCTGACATTTTTTATTTCAACTGCACATTTTCCCCGTTTCAAGATTTGATCTGACTGCATGGCAAGATAAGCCATACACCGTAATTTGGATTACAATGTCATTAGAGTCCCATCCATAAGTCAACTGTGTTTAAAGAGGAGTTCTTTTATTGTCAGGATATAAAATGTGGATAAATAACAAATTATTTAAATCACTATAAACCAAAATAAAATGTCAATAGATGCTCATAATACCGAGCTTTTAAACTATTTTTAACTAAAAAAAAAAGCAATCCATAAACAAAAAACCAAGAGAGTATTCCACCTCATTTCTCTATAAACATTTTAATAAGACAATGTGTGCTTGATTCATTAGGTATGACGAGATAGACTGAGCTCCAACCACATGGCTAGATTAAATCTTTGAGCCAAAGATCAGGCAGATGGTGCTAAATGCTTAAACCTCCTGAGAGGAAGGGTGCAAACAATGTTTCTGATCTCTGAGTGTTGTAATAGATTTATTGTTACTTTCAGTATGAAATCAAAAGCAAGGGAAATCAGGAATATTCCACTTATTTTCACTGTGCTCTGATTCCAACATTTGGGGGTGCTTCTTTTGCTATGAATGAAATTGCCCCCTTTCTCTCCCTACAGTGCAACATGTAAGGTGCAACTCCAAACAAGTACCCAAGGGCAGCATTATACTGTACCTGCTGCTCTGGTTTCTTGCTAGAGAAAGAGATGTAAATCAAATTAATAATAATAAAAAATTTCGTAGCTGTAATGATGCTGATCTCTCAAATTTGCATGGGCCAAGTTACTGAAATTACATGGAAGTATGGAAATTTATAGAAATGTTGCTAGTGCTTTAGATGCAACAAACACAGCCTACATATAGCCTATGTATTAAGAGTTTCTATGCAAAGAAATGTTCACTATAAGGGATGTCTAAATATTTGCCTATTAATGAATCCAATAAGAGAGGTTGGCAAAGTGGGCATGTCACTTTACAATCTAATAAAATAATTCTGTGTTCTATTAAAAATTGTAATAGATGTGTTCTATTATCTATTATCTCTGTTCTATTACCTCTTTAGAGAGGGGCTAATTAAACATACATATTGAATTATCAGTGCAGATCTTAAAATTGATCCAAATATCCTTGGTACCCTCCTAACTGTTATCTTGGACTACAACTCCATCATACCCTGGCCATGCTGGCTAGGTATGAAGAAAGTGTTAATCTAAGACATCTGGAAGGCTGAATTATGTATCTTTATAATGATATATACTTGATATATTACATAAAGCCTTCTTTATGATTCAAGACCACAAGAGATACAACTTGGAAAAAAATATCCACTTTCAAGGTTTTGTACACTTTAATAAGGTTCCAATCTGATTCCTATATAAAATTTTGATTGCTGGGTTTAGCTAACCTTGTCATGCAATTTTCAGAAGTCTTGCAACACCTCTTCCAAGGAAAAGATCGTATGTCATAAGGAAGGGACTGTTCAGGTACCATTTTGACAAAAAGTACTGCCAAGACTAAATGTTTGTCATTCAATTTACCATTACACAGGTTTGAAGGAACTATAAAGAAATCACATTCCTTTTTAAAGGGCTGCAACTGCAAAACTACACAAGCTTCACAATGCCTCCACTTCCCTTTTGCCTTGTTTCCATGAAATCAAATCTATATCTATTTACAGGATTTAATCAATAGATTACATTTTCATGAATTATCCATCATATTTTTTCCATCTCTCTCTCTCTCCCTCTTTCTGTCTCATTCTCATACACCCAAAATATTTTACATTCAATTCTTATTCCAAACATCTTAAGTATTCAAAACGCTGCAGATGGCATTTTCAAAAAATGCACTTAAAAGCCTTACTCTGATCTAAGTACACAGTGTAAATTACAATATAAGTTACAGTGTAAAACTGTTGGGAGCGCTCCAGGCACAACTGTAATACAAAATTATTATTACTGTTATTATTCATAATAGCCTTTGCTTTCAGAGTTTAGCTCGGCTCTCCCACTTGGTTTCCAGCACCACGTGTGCTTCTTACGCACACTTCTGTGAAGTCCTTAAGAGAGTTATTTCGAAACAAAGAGCTCCACAGATTTCTTTGCTCAGCTCTCTCCTGTCCATGAGATACTTCATAGCTCTCTTTCTTGACGGCTTGTTGCACAGCTCTTTTATTTATCCATCAGGACGGGTTGTGAAACCTGGGATTTTTATGGTGGGTTTTGTTTTTAGTTCAAGCTAGTTTTGTTTGTTCTTTTCTCTGCTTCTTTATTTGTTCATTAAGGATTCAATAAAAGTGTGATAAAAATGTCTATTTCAGTAGTTAATTGCACTTGCCAGTTTAATATGCAAGTTGTACTCCACTCCCACTCCTGGGAGATATTCTGTAAATAAAAAAGGCAGCTTCTCTAGTCTGTGAGCTATCTACCAGACCAGTAAGGCAGACAAAGCACAGAATTGTTGTTGATTTGCTACTTCTTTGACCCTCCTTCACCTGCACTTATTCCTGATAGACTTTTTTTCCCCAATGTATGGGGACCCAAAGCTAATCAAAGTAGACCTATTCAACTCCTTCACTATATACTGTAGGCCTCCATCTCCTAGTAACCATCTAAATTCTTCCTCCTGAAAACCCTTTGGGAATACTCAGCTGGATGGCAATTCTAGGATTTGCACTATCAATTCATCAAGGGGGTAGCAAATTGGAGAAAGCAACTGTACAGTATGTATTTTGGTCTTGGGCAAACAAGTGAACCTGGTAGAAAGGAATAGTTTTTTTTTTTTATCTTTATAAACTTTATAAATGGAGAAGAAAGAAAAAGACAATAACCAAGTGCAGTAATAAAAATGGAAATGCAGATTAAGAAACAACGAAAAAGGAAATAAATTTCAAATTTTTAAACATGCTTAGAAATATTAGAAAAATTAAATATACGATGGGACTCGCATTTTAAACAACAATTAAACTCTGACCAGATGGAATTGTATTGATCAGATTTTTGATGACATCAATAAACAATCTTCTTAGCTGCTGCCTACACATGATAATTCTTTGCACTTCAGTAGATTCCAAATGCTAGGAATGCAATTCAACATCACATTCCCACCTTTGACACTTATTTCTTTTCCAATCACTCCTTTTACAACCTGATGAATAATAAATTAAGACAATGTGGCTGAGAACAGGCCCCAAAAATTTGAGCTGTGCTGGACTTGCATCATGGTGGACCTTGACTTATGACCATTCATTTAACAATGGTTCAAAGGTACAACAGCACTGAAAAAAGTAACTGAGACACACCCTCAAAATTATGACCGTCACACCACCCCTACAGTCATGTGATTCCAATCTGCGTACTTGCAAGCAGCATCTTGCAGTCACATAATTGAGATTTGCAACCTGCCCAGCCAGCTTCAAATAAGCAAAATCAGTGAGGAAACCGAATTTGCTTAATGATCACGTTAAAACAATGGTTGTAAAATCAGTTCTAGTCACATGATGATGCCCTTAATGAGTGAAATTTGACTATGGAATATCACCCAACTGTGGTCATAAGTAAGGACTACTTGTATACCACCGATGAAACCCAGCCCTGGCTAAACATTTTGCTAAATGTGAGCCATGATGGTGCAGTGGTTAGAATGCAGTACTGCAGGACTAGGAGTTCGATTCTGAACAGCTGAAGGTTGACTCAGCCTTTCAGCCTTTCAAGGTCAATAAAATGAGGACCCAAATTGTTGGGGGCAATATGCTGACTTTGCAAACCACTTAGAGAAAGCACTGTGAAGTGGTATATAAGTTTCAGTGCTATTGCTATTGTTATTTTTCTGTGGTATTCAATATATTAACAAAAAAAAACCCTGTTACTGAATTATCAACATCATGCAATACTAATGCAACATTCTTTAAGCCCTAGGCCCCACTGATCCATTAAGAAAAAATATTCTAGCTCATTATTCCAAATTACCTGTAAATTACCCATATATAGCTTAATAAAAAATTTCAAGTGAAAATTAACATTAACTGAAGGTTTAGAAACTTCAAAAACTTTTTCTAATAGTATTAATAATTAATAATTTTAATGAAAATTCATTTTATCCAATTCTTAAACAGGTTTTATTTTTTTATAAAACATGAGTCTTTCGTGTGTTGGGTACTAATTTTCAGTGGCTATTTCCTGAACAATTTAGGCACCAACTACTACACCTACAATTTTAATATATTAATGTTATTTTTCCATCTCTTTTTAAAACTAGTAATAAAGGTAAAGTCTGCTTTATGTTGAATCTCCTGAGGACTCCTGAATGTAGCTTCTCACTACAATTCAGAAGTGTTTTGCTATTTCCTTCTTCCATAACATTGCTTCATCTTCCTAGCCTAGTTTACAACCCCCAAATTAAGTCTTTCGCTGAAGCACGAACCAAGATCTACTGCATTTTGTTTTTGAGATCAGTCAAGGTTAGCCAGGTGTGTGTATATAAGCACACAGACATGTTTCTATATTAACATAGCGGTCAGTGATATCATCCCCACCTCATACTGCTTTAGCACACTATTTCAAAATGACAGTGGGAGGTTAGGAAATAAAGGGGATGATTCTTTTTTTCTGCTTCCTCCAAAGAGATGTAAGGTTATGCTTGTATTCAGGGGCACAGCCACTCAGTTACAGATTAGTCTTGATTGATCCTATTATCATTGCTTTATGGTGTGTAAGTCTCGCCTTCAATTATATCCTTACTGTATCTTAAAAACCTTATTCCTCTTATAGTAGACAACAAGCTAGTCCTCAGCCTAGTTGAGATTCTAGACATAGAGCCTCTCTCTCTTCTCCTCTGCAGGCATCATCTTCACTGCAATTTAAAACAAAATGGGGAGCTATCTACCATGGTTTTGTAACCTTCTACAGCCCAGATGTTTGTATGTGGGACACTTTTTTTTAATACCATGAATATTTTGGTTGGGGTAGAATTCAGCAGTTCTTTGTAGAAGACTCGGAACAGCAACAACTAAAAGTAATTTTAAACCCCATTCCTGGCACTACCTATTTATTTATAAAAAAAAGCTATTTTCATAGGAACCCATCCACCATTTAATATCTGCTGAGTTTAACCGGCATCTACTTGTGTTAGGCATTGCCACAGAGGGAAAGGAATATTCTCAGTTAATGCTACACATTTTACAACACGACCACTTAGAATGCATCACAAAAGAAGCCTCCCCTAATCTAATGCCATTATGTCCTGGCCTTATGGTACTTGTAGTGCAACACTCAGGCAGGCTGGAGGAGGCTGTCCAGATTTAAAATCCGTAAAGGAAGCATTCCAATTTGTTTTAATCCAAAAAGCATTTAAATCAGTGTTTCTCAACCTTGGCCACTGGAAGATGTGTGGACTTCAACTCCCAGAA
>JANHFM010008000.1:2560-14120 GCA_032468115.1 Grayia smithii
CTCTTTATTTTAACTGGAAAAGTTGGGGGTCGTCTTATACGCCCAGTCGTCTTATACGCCGGAATATACGGTATTCTCATTGTTGGGAAGTTTCTCCTTAATTCCATGTTGCTTCTTTCCTTGGTTAGTTTCCATCCATTGTTTCTTGCTTTAGTCGCAGCAGCAAATGTAAATGTTAGCTGCAATGGAACAATAATGAGAGAAGATTATATCCCCAACTTTTGCTAAAGAGCATCTGAGATGCAATCAATTAGCCACTGTGAGAAATAAACACTGAACTAAGATGGAGTTTGGCTTGATCCAACAATGTTCTTCTTGATGTCTTTTCTGCCAGGTTTTAGACAGCTTATATATATGCCCACTAATCTTAAGGGAGGAACTGTAGATTAGTTGTCTGCAAAAAGATCTCCAGTTCAACCAGAAGCAACTCCAGATGAAACTTAAAAATCATTGAAAACCCAGGGAGAACACCTGAAGGCCCAGCAAGCAATAGTGTACCATCATTCATGTCAAAGACAAAGCAACAGAGGATCAGGAATGTAGGAGAAAGTCTGCCATAGCTACAAGTGCTTTAGATGGTATAGACTTGAATCCTTGGGTTCAAGCTCTGACAAATCTCAAATTCCACCTCATCTATATTAATGAACAGATCTGTCTTCATCCCTCTATATGTTGCTGACACAGCAGTTCTTAAGTGGCCTGATACAGGGTCTTCATGCTTTTGCCCAATTTTGCAATGAGGAGCATCTAGTTATTAGCTATAATAAAAGCAATATAATTTTCTTCTCAACTCCTGGAGAATTAATGGTTCTAGCACTGATCAAATTAAGGTCATGAGATACTAGGGCATTCATTTCAAAGATCTGGCAACCTGAAACAATCAGCAATGGGAAGTCACAGCTAGGACCTAAGCAATTTTGTGACCTGCTAATTGTAATGGCAACAACTACTTCCCTGCTGCTACAAATATTTTCAGAGCCAAGATAATCAGCCACTTGGTTTATTACACACAGATTTGCTACTATGGAGGCTTAACCCCAATCGAGACAGATCAATCTAAGTTGCTGAGAGCTCTGCTATGAAGGCTCACCACATATCCAATTCCTTGTGGAGGCCCTAATCTGACTTAATTTCTCTGATAACCCATGATCTGATTTGCTACCTGAAATCTTAACTTAAATGGATATTTCTGGTAATGTAGTAGCTTCCCTGATCTTTCAGGATAATTTTATACCTTCATAGATCTACACCAGTGGCCCCCAACCTTTTTAACATCAGGGACCAGTTTCATGGAACATAATTTTTCCATGGACCGCGGGGGGGTGGGGAGATGGTTTTGGTTTTGCTCACTTGCTCACCGCTCAACTCCAGCTGTGTGGCCAGTTCTGGAGAACCAGTAGAGGAAATTTTGAATAATTTGGAGAACCAGTACCTCTGACTGGCCGCATCCCCATCTATTCTCTGCTTCCCGAGTCCCAGCTGATCGGGAGAAAATGGGGATTTTGCCCTAACCTTCCCCTAGAGTGGAGCGGGAATAGAGATTTTATAGTATCCTTCCCCTGACATACCCACCAAGCCACACCCACCAAGCCACACCCACAGGACCAGTAGTAAAAGAATTTTTAATTCCACCAATGCCCTGAGAGTACCTGCTCTGCACTGAAAGAAAGGATCCTCAATATTGATATCCAGAAAGATCTCAGTAGAGTACCATTTATGGATTAACAAACCCACTTAGAAGACTTTTCTGTCATGCTAAATATTTAACATACGTTTTCTACCTATTTCATGGAATAGTGTTTTTCCTCATTGTTGTCACATTGTGCTGCCCTCATTGTTACAGGACTGATTTTAAAAATATCCCTGCCCTGCACAGAATTGACTCTGCCTCTTCTTACTGAAAGAAATAGAAACGGCTGTCACACAATGTGGTGAATGGATCGAAGGACACTTTCCCCACCCCATTCTCCTAGCATCTCCAAAGAAGAGAAAACTCTCATAATTTTAGCTGACAGGTCTCTAGATATTTCCAGAAGAATTGCCAAATGTATTGCAATTACTATCGATATTGGATGCTCCTTTGTCTAGCAGTTTGAGGAACTTTGTTACTTTTATATTATCAGGTGAGTAAATATTTTGGTATATAACTGATTTTATTATTCTCTGGTTCATTTGTCTAGGAATTCAATCCATAAATAAAATGGTACATTACAGAGTGGAAAAGCCAAGAGATTATTTGGTGCAGCATATTTCAGCAAACTAAAAGAAAAACAAAACAGTCACTGTATAGGATCCAATTTGGTTGAGGTTTCGTCTTCTGAGCTTTTGGTTTTGTGCTGGATTCTTTCCTTGGAGAACTTCTCTCTAGCAGTGTGAAAAGTTCCCTGAGGATGGGCTCCAGCTTGAGTCCAAAAGCTCAGAAGACGAAACCTCTGCTACAGGGGTGGGTTCTACTTACCTTTATTACCGGTTCTCTTCATGCATGCGCTTGGCACGTGATTGGCGCACAACTGCTCACTTCATTCGCATTCATGCCAAACGCACGCTCCGCGCATGTGCACTAACTTCTCTCCTTGGATAAAAACTCAAAACAAGCACTCTGCACATGCGCAGAGCACAGAAACGCAAGTCCGGGCGCACAGGTGGGCCCAGCTCCCGGCCGTGGAGAACCGGTTCGGTGACGTCACACAGTCACCGCTACCGGATCGCATGAACTGGGCCGAACTGGGAGCAACCCACCACTGCTCTGCTACCAGTGACCAACCCACATTGGATCCTGTAACATTATCCTGGGACACGTATATTCGTCTTCATTTGTGAGTCACAGTACAGCTTGGAGTTTCCTGGTTCTTTGATGTGGAAAATCCCTGTGATTTTTTTTCTCTCTCCCTGATCCTAAAAATTTCTCCAAAGGTCAGGACATGGCACATATATCCACTTCTTATTCAGAATACATATCATTTTGTACAGCACTATAACGTTTGTGATATGTATGTGTTCCAGATTTGCATTCATTGTTGAAATCCGCAGTGTTGCTAGGATTGGATGTCAAAGACAAATTTGAAGACCTATAGCCACAAGTGAACATGAAGTGATGAAACCCTCAGTTGGGCCAGCAATATTTGAGTTGACAATAGACTTGTAAGCAGGGGTGAAATCCAGCAGGTTCTGACAGGTTCTGGAGAACCGGTAGCAGAAATTTTGAGTAATTCGGAGAACTGGTCAATATCACCTCTGGCTGGCCCAAGAGTGGGATGGGAATGGAGATTTTTGCAATATCCTGCCCCCTGGAGTGGGAAGGAAATGGGGATTTTGCAGTATCCTTCCCCTGGAATCAGGTGGGAATGGAGATTTTGCAGTATCTTTCCCCTGCTACCAAGCCACACCCACCAAGCCATACCATGCCCACCAAGTCACGCCCACAGAACCGGTAGTGAAAAAAATTGGATTTCACCCCTGCTTGTAAGGCCCAGCAGCACTATTAACTGCATCCTTGTGTTCTTATTTTTGAGATCATATCCAGTAGCTAGCTTAGTATTCCTCTCATCACTGAAACTCATTAGTTGATTTTTACTTTAGAAAAAAAAATAGATTTTCCTGACAGAAAACGGTGGCCTTTATTTTCAAGTAAAATCTGTGGCTGCCCAAAAGCTTTTCCTTCAGCATAAAATTGTTAAATCCAGAATCTAAGATTATCTCGCTGCACCATTAATTACAATACATGGAATCATTTGGCAGTATGCCAACTACATTATATGGAATTTTTAAAAAACCAACCCTGATCTGTATTTGACTGGGGGGTGGGGGTGGGAATTAGTGTAATTTGCATTTGAATACAAACTTAATTAGTACCATATTTTGAAACAGCACTTAAATCCAAACTTAGTATCAATTCATTAAAATATATTGTTTTCCAAAATTTTGCGATACAATTTGGAGATTTAAAAAAAAATACAATAGGTCCACTCCATCTACCTTTTTTTAGATCAACCGATTGATTTGGCATTGGCCATAGCCGTGCATATTATTGAAAGCTCCATATGTACATTCATGAAAATAAGGAAGAAAATGCATTATGTTAGAAAAAAAAATATTTGTGACATTGTATTCATTAGTCAAGGGTTTTTTCAGAAGGTACTTGAGTGGCCAATGTACAACATAATAGGAATTTTAGTGTTCAGGCAAAACACTTCTCAAGTTTAACAAAGCAAATGTGACATTTTCGTAAATATCAAAAAGAGCAAGTAACCAAAGTCAACATCCATTTATCCTGAACACAGTCACGGTTTCTGGGGGAAATGCTACTTGGAGATCTCTGTTGTAATCCTTGCTTTACATGAATGCTTGCATTTACAGTCACACCATGTTATTTGTAGCAGCATTTAAATATGTTATTGTTTTGCTGATTGTTTGTGATTAAGAGATTTCAACTATTCACAGTGAACTGAACACCACGCATGAGCAAAAGCAGTGGATGCCAATTGCAGTGGTTGATGTTCATTGGAAAAATAACCATACGTGGTTTTGAGAGGGAAAAAAAATGCCTTCAAGTCCTGCTTCTTAAGGCTGAAAACATAATAAATGTTTTAAAAGATTCAAAGCAACAGAAATCCACTTCATCCCATGTCTTAGTAATCCATTTAACAAAAAATGATTTTTAACCTGGTGAGATTCAGAAGCTAAGATAGTGCTTGATAGAAACACCTTGCTCATTCTTCCAATGTTAAGGTTAGGTTTTGGACTATTGCCCATTGAAATGTTGCCTTTTTATGCATTTTTATTAAGATATTATAATTATTATGTATGAGGTACTTATTAAGAGAACTCGTAGAAATTTTGATTTTAAAAACTAACATTTTCAGAAGATAAGCTCATTGAAATCTTGACTTTTGAAAATAGAGACATTTTCTGACAGTGAGAAAAATTTATCAATGGAATAGCTTGCTTCCTGAGGTTGTGAATTCTCCACCACTGGAGGTTTTCAAAAATAGACAACCATTTGGCTGGGATAGTGTTCCTAGGTTGGACTAGAAGACCTCTGAGGTCCTTTCCAGCCCTATGACTCTATGATCAGGGGTGGGTTCTACTTACCTTTGCTACCGGTTCTATAGGTGCATGCGCTTGGCGCGCTTTGCACGCGTGCGCCGAACGGGCGCTCCCGTGCATGCGCAGAAGCTTTTTTAAGTGAAAAAAGCTCCAAAAAAAGCTTCATGCGCATGCGCACAAGCGCACTATGCGCGCTGCGTGCAGGGACAGGTAAATACGGGCGTGTGTGGGGGGCTTCGGGCCTGGACTCTTAGAACCGGTTCGGTGACGTCACAGCGTCACCATTACCTATTCTAAAGAACCAGGACCGAACCAGGAGCAACCCACCACTGTCTATGATGTTCCAAATCAAAGACATTCTGCTTCTAAAGATTTCTTTGGTTGACATACACTCGTAAGGTGCATCTGAGGACGTGCTGAAATCTCACTCTGTGATTCACTCCGTGTTACAGAAATTGAGAGGCAGAGTTTTCAGCCCACCACAATCAGCTGTTCCCATCTGCCCTAGAAAGTCCTCTAGCCTTCCACAGCAGATTTTAAAGGTGCCTCAGGAGACGTAAGAGATGGATTGGAAATTACCTTCCCCAGCACCACTGAGAAAATCAGTTCCCCAAGAGATAGAAGGATGCGGAGAAATGACATTCAAACCCATCCTAATTTATCCTGGGGAAACTGGGGGGGGGGAAGCATATGAATACTAGATGTTGTGCTTCAGTAGTAGACATTGTATGGGTGTATATCGGTGGTTATCTCTATAGCTATGCATGGCTTCACGTTTGTTCACCTTTCCTGAGCAATAAAGGTTAAAAAAAAATAGTCTATGAATAATCGAATGATGAATGGCAACAGATCTCCTTAAAAAAAAGGAAATTTCTAGAATTATTTGGTGGAATGAAGATTCCTTTGTGGGCAGTAGCCATGTTTCTGTTTAGTTATATGTTATTGGAATAAGTCAGTACGTTGCTTGGCTATTGTTTTCTTCAGAAAAAGCAGCATTTAAACATCATAGGGATATGCAAATATAATTTTATGTTTTTTATCCTAATTTCATAAACTCCAGAGAAATAATCTCTGCTTTTGTCAGCCCTTCGGGATAATCTAAGCAAGAAATCAATACAATGAATACAGGGAGTCTTTGATTTACAACAGTTTATTTAGTGACCGTTCAAAGTTGCAACAGCGTTGAAAAAAAGTGACTGATGACCGTTTTTTGTACTTATGACCGTTGTTGCATCCTCATGGTCACATGATTTACATTCGGATCAGGGGTGGGTTCTACCCACCTTCACTACCGGTTCTCTTCGTGTGCGCGCGTGTGCGTGCGTGCGCGAAATTTGCACGCGCATGTAAACTGCGCTACTGCGCATGCGCAGAAACTTTTTCCCTGGAAAAATCGCCGAAAAAGTGCTCTGCGCATGCGCAGAACGCTAATTTCGGCAATTTTAGAAAAAAAAGGTAAGTTGGGGCGCGCGGGTGGGCCCGAGTCCGGGACGCTGCGAACCGGTTCAGTGATGTCACAGCGTCACCGCTACCTATTCGCGCGAACCGGACCGAACCGGGGGCAACCCACCACTGATTCAGATACTTGACAACTGACTCACATGTATGACGGTTGCAGTGTCCTGGGGTCACGGGATCACCTTTTGCAACCTTCTGACAAGCAAAGTCAATGGGGAAGCCAGATTCACTTAACAACTGTGTTACTAATATAACAACTGCAGCAATTCATTTAACAAGGAACGTGGCAAGGAAAGTTGTAAAATGGAGCAAAACTCAATGAATTTCTCACTTAACAACATAAATTTGGGGCTCAATTATGGTCATATGTTGAGGACTACCTATGCTAACACTGCCTTTATTGTAAGGTTATAGTAACAGAATCCTGCAGGTCTGAAAATGCATCTCTCTTCTCTTTGCTTTTACTTTCCGGGAGATTAGGAAGGATCCGAAGTGCCTTCAGACTTACAAAACTCTGTTACTATAACCTTGTTGTCAGGTTCCAGGTAATGCACCCATTACAAATTGAACTCCGAGGCATTCTGTTTCCTCAAAGAACAAATGTATTTAGATACATCATCTTGGCACAACTGATGGAAAGCCAGTACTGAAGTTCCTGCACTTTCCACCCCAATATAAGTAAAATAGTTTCTCAATTTTCCAAAACAAACTGTCACATTGTCCAACCAAGATGAGAGCTGGTTGCTTGGCGACTTCTCTCCTCCTTCTCCTCCTCTGGTCAGCCAGCCATTGGAATGTAGTTGACTCATTGGCTAGCTATCTTGTTTGGCTGAAGGCTTCATCCTCCTCAGATTCACCCCCTTCAGCTCCAAACTGTGTCAAACTGAATTCATGTCAGAGTACGCAAGGATACAAAGAATCCCACACCCCAATCAAATTCAGGCTTGACACTTGTAATAACAGCAGTACTAGTACGTGCAACTTTGGTTTCCTAGTCTGGTCTACATTGGAGGACTGACATCAGGAAGGGCATATATTTTCCTCTTTTTACTTTTACTGTTATTAGCTCTTCCTCCTGAGGTCAGATACATGTGGATGCAGCTCTTGTACTGGTTGACTAGTCTCATCTGTATTCCATGAAAACACATTTGCTGGTCCTTTTTAACAAAGGCACCCTCCCATAGGTACAAAGACAAAACCTATTCTCGTTTGATAATAGGCTTTCCTATTTGATAATATTTGACCATGGGCTTTCCTATTTCCCTGGTTTGACGTTGTTTTATTATTTTAGACTCTCGTATTGGGGTGGGTGAGTGGGGTGTTTCATTCCTAGGATCAAACAGCAAATCTTTGGTATGGTGAGATCGCAAGTGGTTGCCATGGAAATAAAGGGGATTTTTGCAAATGTGTGTTGCATCCACTGACCACTCAGAGTAGGAGCCCTGTTTCTGTGGGATATGTTTAATGATGGCATAGAAGAATATCCTGAATAGGCTTTCTCTCTGGACCTTGGGGATCCCCTACCAGACATTCATTGTCTCTCTTCCTCTCAAGTCTCTTTCTCTTCTTCCACTGTTTTTGGCTTTGTGCTGTGACCATAGCAACTCCTACAGCCGATACAAGGCCAGGTTGATGCTTCACGGCTGCTTCAGACAAAATCACGCCATTTCTTTCCTTGCTACCTCCAGTATAAACAGGCAGGGGGGGGGGGGGTTTGCTTGCCATCTCCATTAGCATTTTCCCCTTGCATCTGTGCTATACAATTATTTTATCTGGGGAATGTGGTGCCGAGAGACATCAGCTGGGTTATAATTAGCTTTGTGCCAGCAGTGCTCAAAAGCTACGATACTGACAAGTGGCACTCAGGGAAAGGTGTAAAATAATTTCTTCCTGTACACTGAAAAGCAGTGAAGGAATAGCTACTTGTGCATTGACTGCTGGGAATGGCTCATAGAAGGATTCTGGTTGATCCCCTGACTTTATATGAATAAAGGGCAGGGGTGGGGTGGGGAGAAATAACCATTATTGTGATATTAGCAATCTTGACTCCACTTCATAGAACAACTGGCCTTAAGCACAGCTGGAAATCAATAATTGGCATTAAGAAGCATTGCTTGGTCTTATTTCACAATGAAAGCATTTTATTTAAGAAGATATTTCCTTATGTGTAGGATTCCTTGTGCGCTTCTATGGGTTATGTTTTTTTTAAAAAAGGTATATATTCCATTGAGGCTTCTGTAAAAGACAAACCATCTCAGAGGATTCAATAACTGTGGCTAGTCATTAATACAATCCTGATAAGTACTTAGATACTCTATTCCTAGATGATGTTTAAATCAGTGTTGAAGTAGAAAGATGGCAGCTTTATTGGACTGTGGTTTGCCATGTGAGGCCAGTCTTATACACACTTTCCTGGGAGTACATGCCTCTGAGGGTTTTTTTGAGTAAACATATCCTGTAAATGGAGCAGCTACACCCCACTGCACAACTGCTGTGATGAGATTTTTTTTGCTTTAATAGTAGAACGATGCAAAATCTGTCTTCTCTCTCTTTTACCCCTACCAAGAGCCTTAAAACAAGGCATTAAGAGCAAAATAGTCTCAAAAGGCAAATGTTTGCAAATGATCCATATTCAAATATATATATGCAAGTCTTGGCATATTCGCCAAGTCTTGGCGAATTCGGGTCTGTAAGTCTTGGTGTATCCGGGTCTTTTCCTGTGTAAGATTGAGAGTATCTTGGCGATGTTTCAACGAGGTCCCACTTGTCATCTTCAGGCTGATGTCTTTGGCTTCGTGCGTGTGAGAGCAAAGCGTGATCAGAGCTGCTGTCTCTCTATAAATACTGGTGGGGAGTGCTGGCTTTGGTGCTGTAAGCAGATTGGTTGGCTGTGCTGTTACATCCTGATTGGTTGATGGAATTGATGTTTGCAGATTAGTCGGCTGTTTCGTGACATCCTGTGTGGGTGTGGTCCTAGCTGTGTGTGTGTGTATATATAATTGCATATATATTATATTGTTCTCATTACACCAGTTTAGTGACTGATGGCCAAAAAAGAAGAGGTAGTCTTCGACTTACAATCACAACTGAGCCCAAAATTTATGTTGCTGAGTGAGTAATTTGTTAAAGGCCCATTTTACAACTTTTTTTGCTACATTTGTTAAGTGAATCACTGCAATTCTTAAGTTAGTAAACTGATTGTGGATGTGAATCTGACTTCCCCATTGACTTTGCTTGTCAAAGGTGATCACATGACCCTGGGATGCTGCAACCATCATAAATATGAACCAGTTGCCAATCAGATGGCCATGGAGATGCTGCAATGGTCATAAGTGTGAAAAATAAGCATAAGTCACTTTTTTCCAGTGCCGTTGTAATTTAGAAAGGTTGCTAAATGAACTATTGTAGGTTGAGGATTACCTGTATATTAAACATCTCGCTTCTCCCTCAGTCCCAGTCACGCCAACTACAATTGGGTGCCAGTTGAAGATTGCAGCAGTGAGACCAATTTTCCAGCTGTTCACCAGCTGTTTTCCTGGGCAGGAAATTCTATTTATAATTGATTCATGCAGATAAGATAAGGCTGCCTTTAAAAGCCATTGAAAAAAATTGCCCAAATGCAGCAAGTTATCCAATGCTTGTCTCTTAAGAATATAATACCACCAATCTTGTGGGCCTTCTACTGACTACCACTGGGGTTCCAGGTACAATTCGAAGTAATCAAGTAATTTATACACTGGTTTGGTTCCTAGAGACCTGCTTATCACATATTCCAACCAGATATTCGAGGAGGATCTTCCTGTAGAAACAGAATGCTCCAAGTTTCTGAGGTGTAGAGGGATGTGTTCAGAAAATGCTGCTTTCTCTTATTGTGTCAATTCTCTGTAACAAACTCTCTAAAGGGACTAGATTGGCCCATTCAATAACAGTCTTCTAGAAATCTAACTACTTTAATGCAGTAGTCAAGGCTTCAAGCTAGAAATTGGGAAACCATGACTTCTAATCCTATCTTAAGTACAAAGCCAGCAGAGGGCCCTTAGTCCACTAACTTTCTTTCAGCCTTGGCAAACAGGAAATGGCAAACCACTTCTGATTTCTTGTGAAGAAAACTACACGGATTTATCCATGCAGTTGCCAGCAGTAAAAATCTGACTTGAGGACATCTTTTTTATTTTATAAGTCCAAACTTATGAAGTTAAAAATGATAGTTTGTTATCAATAATTTTGTTCTTATTTCCTAAGCATTGCAATCGATTTTTCTATTCTTTTGTTTTACTATTCCATGTTCTATAAATGGAAATTTTGCATAAATATTTTGTATTAGGTTTGGGGGCTATTTGAGATTTGGGACTGGGTTTTTTTTCCCCTGAATGTAAATTTGAAAGATTTCATGGCATATAATTGATCACCATTCTTGATCACCACTCACATGTTTAAGGAGGTATAAGAAATGTCTTCAAGAACGTTCTTGTTAGGTAAGGCTTCATATGTTTGTGTCTGTGTACTATATATCCTTGTCTTCTATCAATAATCCATATTAATAGATTGCCGATAGAAGACAAGTAGCACTGATGATGTTGCCTAGTTTGGTAATGAAACATCTACAAAAAACCCACCAAGCTCAGAGAGCAACAAAGACCCTACAGTTTAATAGATTACTTACATCTTCATTTAAAATCACTTCTTAAAACCTTGGCAGGCAATTAGGCTATGCAAATGTTTTCTCCTGAATATACCATAGTGTGTTTTTCTTGGGGAGTATAACACGCACTTCCCCTCCCTCTAAAAGAGGGTGAAAATTTGAATGCCTCTTATACTCAAATATAGCAAAAAACGTGAAGCATGGATGGTCTGTTGCAATCCCTGCAGTCTGGAACAGCTGACTGGCGGTATTCCGGGAGGCCGATCCACCTGCCAATCAGCTGCTTGTGCTGAATCAGGCTGCAATAATATGCTGAAGCTGATCTGGCTGTTCGCTATTTTTTTTATTTCAACTTATATCCCGCCCTTCTCCGGAGACTCAGGACGGCTTACAATTTATTAAGCACAAATCAAT
>JANHFM010008000.1:37333-49847 GCA_032468115.1 Grayia smithii
ATACACCCAGGCTGCTGCAGTGAGTACGACGCGGTTTTGTTTCCTATTGTGGGAAGAGCGTGCAGCAACCCGGAGCAGGACTCTCATCAGAGGTACGGTGCCAGGGACCGACTTTGCTTCATTGCAGAAAATGCAGGGTGGTCTATGCATATTTTTGTGTGTGTGTGTGTGTGTGTATATATTGCAAATTGCAGCCGCTCTGTTTAGTTCTATGCAACGAGGTGGCTGATTCTTTGCCTTGGTCGTCTCTTAGTGGGTGGCTTTCTTTTCATTTTAGCAAAATGTCACAGGAAGGTTTTAAACGTGTAATGATGAAAGGGTTGGCGCTGCGTTTGGAGAGGCGGGATGGGTGGCTTATGGGGAAGCGGTGGAATTTATTTTATTTTATTTATTTTTTAAAAAGATCAACAGACGTATAAATATGGGAGTGCGTCGAGCTGACTTTGGTACAGACTGTCGCCTGCAGCTTGCAAGCCTTCCTGTGCAGCATTGGGGCTTGAGATGTAAACTCCATTGAAATGTGTTTGAATATTAGTATGTAAACTCCATCGTGGGCAGGTTTTTACAGGAGTGATCACCTGTCAGCCTCTATTGTAAGAGGTAAAGGGATGTACACGTGAACTATACAAACCAGTTCAGATTTATTTCTATTCTTGCAGGCTGTGTAACATTGTATCATCCACATTATCCTTCTTAAAATGAAAACCCAGCAGCATCCAGTACCAATCGGGTTACTTTATAAGCTTTGTTCTAGCTTTTTACCTGGTTACAATCTTAAGTAATAATTGAGAGTAGCGAGTAAATCAGTCACGTATTGTTACATTTCTGTTTGGTATTGACACTTTCTAATAATCTCAAAAGCGTTTTCAATAATGTTTGTGACATCACAGCTACAAGAATTGAAATAGGCAAATTGGAGTAAAAATTAGTTGTATGTTGTTCTGATTAAATAGGGTTTTTTAATATAAAAATGTTTAAAATGGCATATTATTAAAATTATGCATTTGTTCTTTTGGCATTGATGTACCCGTTCATATTACTTCAATATATTTAATAACACTCTGAGTATGTGATGTAAAAATAAAGATTACAATGTAGAAATTCAAAATCGTCAATACCTTCTAGTAAAAAATTAAATCCCACTGAGAGTATTTCAAAATTAAAGTCTTCCATTGAACCTGAAGATATTTAAAGATACTATGATGGGATCACAAGAATAATTTAGAAGTGCATAAGTTGTTTGTCTATTGAAAGTTTTTTCTTCCAGAAAGGCTCCTTTGGTGAGATTCATAGAATAACTCTTATATTCATCCCTCAAAATCAGAGATCAGAAATTGGAACTAGAAATCCAGAATATAATTAATACGTTTTTGCAACCTTTTATAATGGGAGCCAAATATTTATACTAAAAATTGATCAGTTGTCAGTAGACATCTACCAAATGTTTTGAACATATTTGGGGGGTTTGGAATACTGTGCAGTTATACTGTCACTTCTGTAGAGTTACCCTGATGTGCTGTAGATTAGATTATACATTAATTCTATTCCTTGTAACAAATTGTTTTGAGATAAAGAATAGAGATGTAAATAAACAACATTCATTTACAAATTATCTAGTCTTACTGGGTGATTACATTCGCATCTTGAGCCTTTCCATACAGTAGAAAGTAGTAGTATTATGCAGTATAACTTCAGAAAAATATTTCAGTCAAATACCATTCAGATTTCCTTTAAAAGGGGCTAAACAAGGACTATGAATCTAGAAAATGTATGTTTTGAATCAAATGTGAGAATTATATAATAATTTTGCAAAATATTGTATAGAGAATGAATAACATTCCATTCCCCATTTTGATAACCATGCTGCTGGAGAATGTAAAAGGAAAATTGAAAAGCACGGGAATGATGGATAAGATTGTTGGAATATTGCAGGAGAA
Organism: Grayia smithii; assembly: GCA_032468115.1. Classification (NCBI taxonomy): domain Eukaryota; kingdom Metazoa; phylum Chordata; class Lepidosauria; order Squamata; family Grayiidae; genus Grayia; species Grayia smithii. Next base: position 39,271 of record JANHFM010008000.1, read on the forward strand.
TGTCCTTTCATTATTATTCATTGTCTCTTAATTGGATTCTCTTTATTTTAAACCTTGTACAGGTACTTATGTTTACTGGTCTGAGACCATAAATACAGATATCCAGTCTAGGGGAAAGGAAATTAGTATGACAAAGACTGAAAACTTAGGAACATACAAATCCATTTTTAAAGTTTAGTAGCCATTGGATACAGATTTCTACCCTGTTTTTCATTATAGCAGTGATGAACCCCACTTATATTGGTTAGCTGTACATTAGTGCCTCCATTTTAAACCAGGAAAAAAAAAATCATTTCGAAAGTCAACAAAGCTAATTTTCCATTCACTAAATGGATCTTTTCTTTTTCTTGCCTGCCATCCAAGTGACAAAAACTGGCAGGCTTCCTACACTTTCATCTAGTCTAGTTAATGTTTAGCTAATAATTAGAGTCTCAGAAAGATTTTAGCAGGGTTTGGACAAGTTTTCTGGCTTCAAGGGCTCTTTAGTTGCTTGGTTACATGCCAAGAATGACACATGTGTTACATTTATATAGGTACCCTTGTATATACACATTCAGACTCAAACATATTACACACTACCCTTCCCTAGCAATACTACTCTGTATTGTTGAGTATCACAGTTAACAGCGGTGGGAATCCAGGGATCTTGATCATAATGTGGGCCCATGATCACTGAGCCCATCCTTTCCTTCTCGACCTGATGTGGATCATACAGATGACTGGTTTCATAGGAATGGGAAACCGACAGTTTGTAGACATTGAGAGCAAGAGGGAGAAGCAAGGTAACTTCCTTCTATTTCACAGGGACTCCTCTGCAGATACTATTTTTGTGCACCCATTAGCAGCCAAAAACTGATGTCTTTTTCCTGGCAAGCGAATCGCATTGATCCGCCAATCATTAAGGAGGTCAGCAAGGGACTCCATGACTTTGAATTGCAAATGTTCCACCATATTTCAGTAGTATTCCCAGTTCCTGCCTCTCCTAACAAAAGGATTAACTAATGTTTAATCCCAATAAAGCTTCATTGCAATTAGGAGCAGTAATCTCGGGATACGTTTTTCTGATTGGCTTTTTCATGATTTCTGCCTTGAATCCTGTTTTTGTAAGATGATCTGACTATATCAAGAGGGAGGGAATATAGATACAGGTAGTCCTCGACTTACAACAATTTGGTTAGTGACAGTTCAAAGTTACAATGGCACTGAAACGTGATTTACGATGGTTTTCACAGTTACGGCCTTTTCAGCAGCATCATAATCAAAACTGATGCTAGTTGACTGGTTCGTAGTTATGACCTTTGCTGACCACGTGGTCACCTTTTGACAAGCAAAGTCAATGGGGGAGCTAGATTCACTTAACAGCCAGGCCACTCACTTATCAACCACAGTGATTCACTTAACAACTGTGGCAAGAAAAGTTGTAAAATGGGGCAAACCTCACTTAACAAATGTCTCACTTAGCAACAGATATTTTGGGCTCAATTCTGGTCTTAAGTCGAGGACCACCTGAACACTTTACTCAGTTCCAGAGGTTGAATTTTTGAAAACAAGGAAGGAGGATTGGAGGATGTTTCCAATATATCTTTCCTCTTTTGGTTTTTTTTTTAATGCCAATTTGGTGCTGATCTTGAACCATAGCCATCTTGCAAACTGGAATGATCTGAACAAGAAGTTTGATCAAATGGATCAATAAAGCAGATAGTTCCATCTTTGCACAACTACAAGGCAAAAAAAGAGATATTTGTTAATTAGATGAAGGAATTTATTTTTCTTGTTACCTTTTCTATTCCATATGATTTCTTACAAATAAATATTTTTTATCTAATGCGGTAAATTGCTTCTCAGTTTGAATTCTGAGTACACTACTATAAAAGACATAGTCTGGTTTTATCTGAGTAATTCAGACAGCACTCATGTCTAGAGGGATAAAAGAAAGATAGCCATACTCATTCTGATGATGATTGCAGTTCTTAACATTTTCAACAAGGGAAACTTTAGTTTATGTGAGTCTAGAGAGAGGTAGAAGCCCATATTTCATCCAGTCTTTTCTTCAGCAACATTTTCTCTGTACTTCACCTTCTTGTGTTTAACTGGCTCTAATCTCTGTAGTGAAACTCTGAGAGGCATCACTGCTGCTATTTTTGTACGTAGGAGAACCAGCTGTGAAATGTAGGTTTCATTTGTAAGATGCTTTTGGACTCAAAAAAGAGGTAGTGAAGTAGATTGGGCCATTCAGCTAGAAGTTTTCTCTAAACCAACAGCCTGGTTTCTCTTCCTCTTTCTAATCTGAAATTTTCCTTGTCTCTGAAATATCCTGCTAGGGTATTTGGGCTTGTAAAGTGATCACATGCAATCTCCATTAATCTGCCTTGGGTCCTTTAAAAGAGCAGAGGTGGCACAGTGATTAGAGTGCAGTACTGCAGGCTACTTCAGCTGACTGCTAGCTGCAGTTTAGCAGATTGAATCTCACCGGCTCAAGGTTGACTCATCCTTCCATCCTTCCAAGGTGGGTAAAATGAAGACCCAGATTGTTGGGGGCAATATGCTAACTTTGTAAACCACTTAGAGTGGGCTGTAAAGCACTATGAAGCAGTATATAAGTCGTAAGTGCTATTGCTATTGCTAAAAGCTGTTACACCTGATATCCAGAACAGTTGTTGGTATTGTGTACAGAAGCTGGTTCTAAAACTATGTATTCTGTAATTTTCCAAGAAATTCACAAACATTGACATGTTTGGAATACAGGAGCTAATAATTGGTTAAATCAGCTGCATTTAAAGCAGAAGTAAAAATACCTATATATTAAATAATTCAGTGTATAGATTTTTCTGTTGAACTGTAATTTCTCATTTACATTCTATATTTTGTTAAATTTATCCTATAACTAATAAGAAATCTGGAGCACCTGTAGATAATACAAATATCAAAGATTGCCCAGGTTTGCTGCCATCTAGTGGATATATGGAGTTTTGCAGCCTAGAAATAGTAGCTGTGATTTTTGCAGTAATTTGTAAGCCAGCGAAATTATGAACTTTATTTCATATTTGAACTGGGCAGAATGAGGTATTACCTCAATTTCCTGATTGTTGTTGAGTAGAATTATATTCTTCCTTTTGTCCAGATGCTCAGAGTGATTATCATGAAATCCCTTTTCATTTTATCTTAACAATGCTATGTGATAGGTTGGCCCGAGTCAACCAGTAACTTTTTGAGGCTCAGAATGGACTTGAATTTGAGTATTCCCAGGCCCAATCCAATAATTTAATCTCTAACATTATAGTAGATCTTGATTGAAAGTCTTAGTCATTGTCCTAGCACTTCAAACAAGTTTTCTGTGAATCAACTTTAGAATCAACTTTAGTATCTCTGATTTTCTGTGAATCAACTTTAGTATCCAGAAATAGTTGCTATGTGTTTTCAGTAAACATCCATATAAAATGAGGAAGAGATATATGAAATATTTACAAGGTCATGGATTCATGAAATTATGACTGCACCTGTTTTGAATCTTCTGGCCTAGATGATTTGAAAACAGTTTTAAAGGGGGGAAAAGCTACAGAATAACAGAACAGAATAAGTTCCTTATTATTTTACAATTAGAACTAACTGCACTGTCTTCAGAAAATCTTTTTCACAGAACTAAAATCACAAGAGGCAAGCCTCTGCATAGCTACCGGTAGTACTTATTTAATTAGCAAAAAAAATTGTAAAAGAAAGATTGTAGATTTCAGCCTAAAATATATATTAGCTTGTTAAATTCTCATAATAAAAGCATACTTCAGTGGTCCTACTGTTAGAAGAGGATCATTACACTACAAGAGCTAGATGTTGTTGCTATCAGTGTATCATATTAAGAAGCAGACTCAAAAGCATAGGGGTTGTGGGAGCAAACGATAGGCTGCGGTAGAAAAATGACTCTTAGATATGCAGCTTATTTATCCACAGATTTCTTGTAGCATCTGTAAGTGAAAAGTTGAAAGGTATTTGGCAAAATAGGGAAGAATGGCTAATGCAAAACAGATTGCAATATTAATTCTGTATTTCCTTTTTATGTTCATCTAGTTGCAAAATGAGTGGCGCTTCATAGGCTATCCGGGTAAAATAAAAAGATTCATTTTGATTCAGGGACACATTTATTTGCTGACAATAACAACACTCTGCTCTCAATAGATACTTAGAGGAGCCAGCTCTTTTGAAGGCTTCTCCTCCCAAGGAAGGAGCAGATGGCTGCATGTAGTTCATGAGACAGGTGTAATCTGCTTGGAGATCAAGACAGGTCTCTGGAAAAAGAGATTTGTTTGCTGTTTGTCAGCTGTCAGTCTTTGTCTTTGCTTTGTCTTTGCTTCAATTATACAGCAGAGGCAAATTACATTATAAGGCTGATACTAAAGCAGGGTGAGGAAATACATACATTTCATGAAGGTTGTTTAGTCTAGCATTTCCCGTATAGGTGGCTTAGTTTTTTAATGATATCTGGGAACCCTGATTGGTTCTAAGCTATAGAACCATTATTTTTCAACAAAATAATAATTTCCTTTTTTGTTAGCCACCATATACTGTCTTTGTAATTTAACCTGATTGTAATATTCTGACATTTGTTTTGCTGACCCTAACTGAATATAACTGCAGTTTATTAATTATGTTGATCATTTTTATATTAAATGTTTAATCAATTTTTTAAATTTTTGACTTCTTATGTATGTTCCATGGGATATATTTTTATATTCTTAACCATTTTGTTTTTGTTTTATTGATTTGCTCCATTTTTTAAATAAGTAAGTAAGATAGAACAAAAAACATAATAATTTCCCTTCTTTTTTACCTCAGTATAGCCAGCAGCGAAAGCCAGTTTGGTGTAATGGTTAAGGCTGGAATCTGGGAGGCAGTGAGTTCTAGTCCCATCTAGGGCACAAAGACAGCTGGGTGACTTTGGGCCAATCCCTTTTTCTCAGCCCTGGGAAAGTGGCAATGGTAAACTACTCCTGGAAACTCTGCCAAGAAAACTACATGGACTTGTCTGGGTACTTTCTGAAAATCCGACATGATAAACAGAAGAAAAAAATTAAGACACTATACAATTTACTGCCTTATCCCCTATGTGCACAAAAATTGTCTGAATTGGCAAGTTAATTTAGGGGGTTCAGGTTATATTATGAAACAGTCTCTGCTTTGTTATCCAGTAAAGAGCCAGTTTAGGAACAGGGAAACGGCTATTTATTATCTGTGCTCTTTAGTTTCTGCCGTCTGAGGCACCTCTTTACCAAGTAATTAATACTAGGAAAAGCCCCTAAATTTTCAGAGCTATCAGCATAATTATCATAATCCATGGATCTGTATAAAGATCTACACCACTGGGAATCAAAAGAGATCTAATTTTCAAATGAACATGGGGTCTCAGATTCAGAGAAGGTGGAGCTCTAATGTAATCAAATTGAAGAATTAGTTGTCAGTCATGAGGAGATTAAATAAACTAATTGTATTCCAGGATAGTTCTTCATTGGATCCAGATATAAATACATCCTGTAGAATTGCTATGTCAATTGGTCATTGAAAAAACACATCCTGTTTCAGGTACTCCTCTGGAGAATCTGACATATCTTTAGCCTTAAAGGCATTTCCAATTATGAAGGAACATTGAAGATGACTCCTGCTGCCATCTTTGGTGCTGCCTTAAGGTTTTGGAGTGTATGCAGTTAATTCAGTCTCAAGGCCAAGCTGTCTTCCAGCACTATTACAGATTTATCCTGTTGTAATAAAGGGTCCAGTAGAGGTTGGTGGGAGCTTGAGGAATTGTACATAAAATGTTTGTGTTCTACCAGGAAGTTGCATCATATAATTATTGTATAAAATGTTTTCCTCATTGCAATTAATTTTTCTACTGGGTAAAGATTTAGAGAAAGACCGAGTTGAGCACAGTGGGAAACTTCAGATAAACTGGAAGGAAAACAGACAGTGAAGGTCAAATTCTCCAGTACTAATAAACTTTTACCAGAGACAATATTAATTTATACTTTACCCTTGTCCTCCTTCCTTCAATCTTCTCTTTGGTTTCCTACTCATATTCTCCTCCCATCCTCAAGTTTGAAATAACACATCCTGAAAACTATTTAGTTCAACTTTGTGGAAACATGTCCTAAGGACTTTTCAGTCCTTTAGCTCACCTAATTCAGTTTCTTCCTCTTTACAAACATCTTGAGGTTTTGCTTTATTTCTGGCTCTGTTTTAATTTTCCCATTGGTTAAATAACTTCCAGTGATGGCTATAAGAAGCCCAGATATAATGCCTATTAAATACTTCTTTATTTGAGAAGCTGTTAAATACTTCATTAAGTTATTAGAGAGGTTTTTGTTTCAACATATTTAACATATATGATTCAAAGTAAGCTAAAATTATTGATATAATTGAACTGTAAATTAATTACCGTATTTTTCAGAGAATAAGACACACATTTTTCCCCCAAAAAAGAGGGTGAAAATCTGGGTGTGTCTTATACTCTGAATGTAGCCCTGCCCAGCCTCTCAAATGGAGATTTCAGAGGCTGAAAAAAGTCTCTGAAAGAAGCTTCAGAAAAAAAGCCTCCAAAGAGAGCTTCAGAAAAAAAGCCTCTGAAAGACGCTTCAGAAAAAAAGCCTCTGAAACAGAGCTTCAGAAAAAAAAGCCTCAGAGGCTTCAGAGGCTTTTTTTCTGAAGCTCTGTTTTGGAGGCTTTCAGAGGCAGGAAAAAAGTTTTTTCTGAAACAGAGTTTCAGAAGTTTCAGAGGCAGAAAAAAAAGCAAGGCACGGAGCTCAGAACCAAGGAACCTGTTGCTGAAATTCACCTCTGGGAACAACTGATTGGGGGTATTCCGGGAGGCCAATCTACCCACTAATCAGCTTTTTTCTTATTTTCCTCCCCCAAAATTAAGGTGCATCTTATACTCCGGTGCGTCTTATACTCTGAAAAATACGGTATATATAAGTGTTAGAAATCAAACAATATTTCTTAAAATATACAGTTAAATATAGAAGGTGCTTGTAATGTCTGTTTTGTAAATGAGCATCATTCTGGTACTTAGAAAACATACCAGATGGTTGCTGGTCCACCAGGGTATACAACAGGGTAGGTCCAGTCTTGTAGTTAGTTGAATTAAGGTAGCCACCTCAAAGATGTAGCCCAGAAGGTAGCAAAGATGAAGCCCAGAAGCCCAGTTTTCAATTGTTCGTCCTGGCATCCCTTCCGTTGAAAGTTGAACGACATGTGTCTGTCTTGTATCTCTTAAATGAATGAATAGCTTCCAGGAATGATGGAAGCTGCCACCAAATGTTAAGTAGAATCAGTTGGCAGTCTCGTCATGTTCTGAGGAGAGACTGCATTTCGCTCTACCTTTCAAGCAGTGAAGTGTTTAGAGAGGCAGTCTTGCAAATAAGGAAGCTGAAAATTTTGGAATGGTGTTCAGCTCCAGTGGTTGCCATTATAAGTGCTTAATGCGCACCAACCTGAAGTTGCATAATAGTACGTGTGCAAAATAGAAAAAAGCCTGTATTTAAGCACTCCTTCCTCCTGAGTGTAACCTGAAGAGCAGCCTGTGTCTCCTTCCAGTAGTCTGAGCAGAGGATTTCTGACCCTGTCATCATCCCTCACTGCCATCCTTTGTTGAATAATTTTACATAAATAATTTTACCATCCCTGGGGAAGCTCATATCGGTATGCTTCTTTAAACTAATAAATGTTAATATAGGTGATATATTAATAGCGATACTGATTGATTGGCAGGGCCTTGGAAAAACAAAGGAGAAAGCAATTATTTAAAAAGTCTGAGCTTAGAAAAGCCAACGAAGTCTTGAAATTTAATTCATTCAGGTGCAGTCTTGACTTGTGAACTCTTCTTTGTCTTTTTTGTCTGTGCTGTGCTGTGCTATGAATCACACGGGTGCGTGATGGCTCAGTGGTTAAAGACACCGAGCTTATCAGCTTGCCTGGGTTCGAGACCTGAGCGCTGCATGTCGGGTTGAGCTCCCGTTACTTGTCCCAACTCCTGCCTATCTAGCAGTTCAAAAGCATGCAAATTGTGAATAGATAAATAGGTACTACTTTGGTAGGAAGGTAACAACGTTCCATGCGCCTTGGTGTATAATGCACCACGGGAAATGTCTTTGGACAAGACTGGCTCCCTTGGCTAAGAAATGAAGATGAACACTGCCCCCTAGAGTTGGAAATAACTGGACAGGGAAAAACTTTATCCTTTACTTTTGTAAATCACAGTGAAATGTTTCTTCTCTCTCTCACTCTCTCCTCATATACTGCCTATTCCACTGTATCCGGCGGCACCACTCCTTTCTATCAGGAGGATATGTTTTTATATTTACAGAAAGCCAGAAAGAATACAAGGGTTCATGGTCAAAGTAGTGCTTAATGCTCCACCGTGGATTGAGGTTTGTGGGTATTGATTTGGAAGGTCATCTTGATTTATGCACAAGGAATCTTGACTGTTACATCTCTACAGGGAAGCATTACCTTGCCATAATGATCTGTAGATGATGGTGATCGGAGGGTGGGGAAGGCCAGTGATAAACTATACAATCACATTCTGTGCTGCTTTGTGCTTATATTGCATCCACATATGGGATGGAGCTTGTGTCATGATGTCACAATAGGCATTTCATCATCTGGATGAAATCCTGGCCACTGTGGACACCCGGTGGATTGCTGAGTACAGAATTTGGAACAGCAAATACTGTGAAAGGGAACAGGTGCTAAAAAAGATGAAGCCAGCAGAGATTTTAATTTAAACAAACTTTACAAGTGTTCCTATTTTTCAAAGTAATCATTGCTGATAATAAAAATATTGGTCTTAAATATCATCAATATATAATAATCCAAATAGTATATATGTGTTGATTGTTTAACAGATCCCATTATCTCACCCACCCCCACAATCCTCTTCCTTCCCCTCACCATTGTTTAATTGGGACTCAATATTTAGATCTTTACAATATTTTATGTCTTTTAGGTTTTGTACAGTTTTTATCTTTTTAAGATTGTAAGCCATCCAGAATTACTCTGTGGTAAGAGGGGTGGCAAATACATTTTACAAATAGATGAATTTGTAATGTCAGAAGAAAAATACAGTCAAAAACATTGCTTTTCCTCTTACAAATAAGTTTAGCCCTAGACACAGAATCCTATATTTTAAAAATTCCATGCCATGTTTTGATTCGGATCTACCGGGTTTTGATGTTTCTGGATGATATTGACAATTACATGGATGAATAGATTTTTGAGCTCTTATCCTTTTAAATATGAAATAGATTTTTAAATGACAGTGCTCATCTAGTGTTTATCATAGAGCATCCTCAGCTTACAATATATTTTATACCTTCTGCAAAATACCAGAACAAAAGATGAACAAAATAACCTTTTCACTTTTTTTCTGTAGAATTTTAGCAGCTAATAATGCTAACACTAATACTGAATATGCTATAATAGGATAATGAAGAATTCTTTTAATACTCTGAAATCCAGATATAAAGCAGCTAATGACTTTAAAATGTCCTCTCGTCTCTCATTCTTCTGTTTATAATTTACTACGTGAAGATTTCCTCTCAATATTTGACTAGAAAGGATTAGATTATTCCAAATTTATTACAGAATGTTCATCATCAGAAATAAAGAGAAAATATTACCTATAGTTATAGTTATTGTATATTTGTGAGGCAAGTATGGGGGAAGGAGTAGCAGAATCTGGGGATGGAATTAAAAGAGGGATGAGCCTGGAATCTGTACGTAGCCACAAGCAAACTAAGTCCATCCCTCCTTGAATTCCATTGACCCATATCTAATGCCTAACAGGTGCTAACTGTTAGTTGAGACTATTCCTGTGCATAGGCTGAGTAGCATTGCATCAGTTTAATTGGATTTTCATGTGTGACTTGATCTTTCATACCTGACAAAACCCAGTATTGTTAGAATTCAAATCTAGAAGACAAAATTCAGTGATGAACGAAGGGGAGGTGGGAGGAACGGGGAGGGGAGAACACTTATTTCACTCAGTTACAACAAAGTTTAATGCCACCTAATGGATATGCAGGAAAATGTTGTTATCTACATAAATTGTGCATTCATGTTAGTAGTGAATTGATTTATACACAATGTATTAAAAGAGCTGCAATTTTGCCATATTGCATTGCTTTCTTTAAATTAGAAGCCTGACATCCCTTATCAAGTACAGTAACTTTTTTTCATGCGGAAACATGGCTGTTCCAACCATGATCCAGGCAATAATAACTTGGATTGTTGTATATCAATTATATTCACATTTATTGACATAGATGTTAAAGATAATATTTCTATGATGGCACAGACATATCCAGGCAGGTTTTTTGGAAACAGCATGGAATTTTGCCTGCTTCTGTGTATTTGATAGATCATATACTTGAGTATACTCAATTATTTATTTATTATTTATTTATTTATCATATTTATATGCTGCCCATCTCCCAGAGGACTCTGGGCGGCTCACTGTCGTAACAAACAAAACATTTACATAAGACATTTTTATAAATACGATAATAAATATAATAGGCTAAAATAAGAATTTA
>JANHFM010008003.1:16996-29884 GCA_032468115.1 Grayia smithii
ATTATTTGTTTAGCAGAGTGATGGCGTTCGGGAAAAAACTGTTCTTGTGTCTAGTTGTCTTGGTGTGCAGTGCTCTACATTTGCTTTACATTTGGATAAGGTAAGACAATGATTATTACAGCTGGTCACACATTGCTGTAGTTGGTTGCATAGTCAACCAGATGTTTAGACTGGGTTTCTCATTTTTATCCACCTATTGAGTTCTTCACAAGATCCTGGGCTAGGCAGATATTTTTTTATGGTGTTAAAGGTATTGTTGGAGGATGTAAGCTGTTCCAAGTAAAGCTGCCTATTGCAGTTGACTGATGGGAATTTTGTCACTGTGGATGGTGTTCAAGAGGACCTCCTGATGTTTTATGAGATTGCATCCAAGGTGCCTATTACTATAGGTCAGGGGTGTCAAACTCAAGGTCCGTGGGCTGGATCCAGGCTGCAGGGTGTTTAGATCTGGCCCACAGGGCAGCCCTGGAAATAGCAAAGCTCTGCCAATGCACGGCCCTCCTGACCTCTGTTTTCGGCTGCGACGGCCTCCTCCAGCTCTCTGCCAGCGAAAACAGAGCTCCATTTTCGCTGGTAGAGGGCTGCAGGAGGATCCCCCAGCCCCGCCCTGGTCACCCGGGCCACCACATGTACCACTGACATGAGTGATGTCAAGCTGGCCACGCCAATCCTGGCCATGCCCCCCGCCCTCCCCCCCCAAGGTCAAACACAACCCTGATGTGGCCCTCAATGAAATCAAGTTTGACACCCCTGCTATAGCCACTCTTTTTTGTTGTTGTTGTTTGTTTTCTTTTGTCACAGTTGTTCTACTTCATTTGCAGGCCTTTGTATTTTGTGATTTTTCTCCAGTTCTTTCTCTTTTATTCTGCTGTCTCCAGGTACTGCCAATTCCAGACCTTTTTTGTCTTTCTTATCAATAATTGTTAAGTCTGGGGTACTGTGTAGCAGGTGCCTGTCTGTTTGAATTATTAAGTCCCAGAGCACTTGAGCTACTTTGTTTTCTATTGCTTTGTCTATTTTGGGGTCCCACCAGTTCTTGCCTGCAAGCAAATGGTATTTCTTGCAGATAATCCAGTGCATTAGTGTTGCTATGTTGTCACGTTATTGTTTGTAGTCTGTCTATGCAATCTTCTTGCAGCAGCCAGCCAGGTAGTCTATTCTTTCTTCAGCTTCCTTGCAGAGGCGGGACTTCCTGTCTATTGCTGTCTTCTCAATTCTGGCTAATTATAATAACAGAGCTAGTATACTAGTAATATGAATAATATTTTGTCTTCATGTCAAAGCATTTGGGCTTCTAGAGAATTATGGTTTTTGTTTTTGTTTTAATTTTAAAAAAGAAATCTACATTCACATATCTGGATATATCATCCTGACCTCCCACATTATTTCCTTCCTTGTGCAGAATAGAGTAGGGATCACCTGGTGTCCTACTTTCCACCTGTATTCTATTGTTGTTCGGCACATAGAAGGATTAAAGCTGGAAAAACTAAAGGGCCTTCCCTTCAGTGTATCCATGCTAATTACCCACAATATCGTCTTCAGTCGCTCCATATTGAAGTAGACTAGGTTGTTATTAAATCCTCTTCTCTTTTATCTCTTGCTTGTTGAGCATGTCTTTCTCCTTCCCTGCCTTTGCCAGTTAATTATTTGTTATGTTTAATAAATTAATATCAATCTTTTTCAGGGGTGGAGTGGGGGGGGTTAGCTGAATGATGTGCATGTTTGCTTTGAGCTAGATAGAGGGATGATTGGGAGTGTGCCGGATGAAAACAAAACTGGAAATTACCTCCAGTAATTTTGCTGCAGACACAAGGTTCATTCCAGCTGCAAAAGCCTTCAGGATTTTTAATCTTTTTTCTTCCCCCCTCCTTTCACCTTGGCCTGTTGTCAGCCAGATGCCTGTTCTCTTCAAAACAGGAACCAATTAATTCTGCTTGCCAAACGCAGGAGGAAAGTAAGGCTTCCTCAAATATCAAATCAGTCCAAAATCATTTAGGTTTAAATTATTTTCCTGGTTTCTCTTCATGTCGATCCCTTTGCAGTCAATTAGCATCGTCACTTTTAATCTGTACTCTTCCACCATTGGTCATTTCCCATTAGAGGCTTATTAAAGAGATGCTGGTGGTCGGACGCAACCCTCTGCCATGTGCTATCAAGCAAGGGAATGCCAGCGCAGTCATTAATGTAGCTGACATTTACAGAAAGGTTAGGTATTATAGATACTGTAACTTCAATCACAAATTACGCCACAGGTCAGCAAATGAGCTTATAACTTTAGATTTCTACCCAAACAGCAAAGTCCAACAGGGTTGGAGTGTTGTACAATTAAAATTATCTAATGTACAGATTTTGAAGCTTAATTAAAATGTTTCTGAGATGTATTTCTGCACAGGTCTATGAACTCCGGAGAAGACACGCTGTATCACCTTAAAAATATAAAGATTTGAAAATACCACTCATGGAAGAAGTCAAAGCTAATATCTGAATCTGGCTGCGAAAGGCTTTTTTCTTATTTTTGAGCATGTTTAAGCAATATATTGCATAAAATTAAAACGCACTTCAAATCTGTACAGGGTTTAATTTGCCATAACTGCCATGACTAGTATTTGCACACTGGACATGTCTAACATAAATCACAAACTACGGTATGGAAAAAAATTAACAACCTGGGACGAACCTCATTGCTCGGATTGAACATGTTAAAATTCCCCTTCTGAAGGGAATTTTCTAAGGTCTAGAAAGTATGTTGCAAAATAAGTAGGCCAATAGTCCTAAAAGATAATCTGTATCAACTATAAAGTGATCTTTTCACAACATAAAATAGACAGTGATATAAAAATAGAGTGTATTGACATTATGGGCCAGTTTTTCTCAACCTTATGAATTTTAAGATGGATGGACTTCAACGGCGTGGCTGGCTGAGGAATTCTGGGAGTTGAAGTCCAGCCATATTAAAGTTCATAAGGTTGGGAAACATTGATTTAGGCAGATGCAGTCTTCTATTGTCGGATTCGTCAGGAATTAAATCTCCAGTCTTGTCTTTTAGGGTATTGATCAAATTTTGGATTGGCAACATGGCTCCCTGGTCCTTGAATCAGCTCTCCTGTTCAACATACACCTTACAAATAAGACAGACTTTCTCTTTCGAGTTTCTATGGAGAGGAGTTTGTGGTTTTGCTTTACTGTGGGGAGATCTTGTAGCAAGTGTTGTTTTTCAATTGGTAATGGATAATTCATTCCTGGTATGGCTTTGCAAATTATCTTGCAACTCTATGGACTCGTCGAGCTTATATGCACATATATCATGAAGTGAGCGGTGAGCTAGAACTCAAAGAACAGATGGCTGAAGTGAAATACCCATCTGAAGCTGGGATTTGTGTTACAGTCTCAGAGAAATATCTTTTGCACAAAGTTTGTGTTTGTGTGCAGATGGCTTTGGAAGGATCTTGAGGCAGCCATGCTTTTCCAAAGAAAGAGCTTTGGCTCACAGTGTCACCTCTCCAAATGGTTTGCAGAGCCCTCTGTCTAATTCTTTTCTAAATTTTGACGATCTAAACATCTGGAAGTCACAGCTGTGGAAAGGTTATCTAGCTACATTGCAGTTAGTTAGTTATGCATCTTGTTTACAAAAGGATATACTGCCTTTTCACTAGAAATGTCCTCTCTGTGTGTATCTATATCTGTATCTGTCATGCATTTGTCATATACCCATCAGTTTGGTATGACACAGCCCTTCCATGGGCTTCAATCGTATTGTTATGCTAATTTATGCCTTGATGTTTTCACATCAACTTTACAACATGTCCTTGCAACATCATTTATTGCTTTATTTAAATTATTATTTGCTGCTCTTCAGTCAAAGCTCTCACAACAGCTTATAAAATCATACCCCAAATTTCTAACACAGGCACAATAAAATAAGAGTCCAAGGAAAGAACAATAAATGCTTTCAGGAGTCTCATGAAAAAATGAGACTTTATATGGAAGGAGATAATTTCACAAATGCAGTGAATACTCTAGGGCCGTGATGGCAAACCTATGGCACGAGTGTCAGAGGTGGCACGCAGAGCCCTCTCTGTGGGCATGCGTGGCATTGCCAGCTGCTCTTCCGGGCATGCGCAACGGAACCTGGAACAGAGCAACTGGCTGGTAGGAATGCGTACCAGCCAGCTGCTCTCTTCCAGGTTCTGGCACTCATTCTAGTTTCGGCACTCGGTGATGAGAAGGTTAACCATCACTGCTCTAGGGTTAACTGAGTATTTATATAAACAGCAATCCACATGAAGTTTGGACTTGAAGAACTGCCACTCAACTTCTGATTTAAGACCAAATACCCTGGAGCATATCATTGTATACAACTTCCTCCTACTGATAAAGAAGCATACAATGGATCTAGCTAGTAGCTAGCTGTTAAATATATGCTGATCACATATATTTTCCATGGGTTCTTGATTAAGTATATTTTCTACTGTTTCATTAATTTGTCCTGCAGTGCCACACATTTCTGCACCTTAATATTTCGTGCCTAGAATATGACTGGATTCACGCAATATGCAAAGCTGTGGCGTGGTTTGTTCATTTTAATATCATATGGGAATTCAGCCATCTCTGGTTTAACACAGTGGTAAAATTCAATTTTTTTTACTACCGGTTCTATAGGCGTGGCTTGGTGGGCATGGCATGGGAAGGATACTACAAAATCTCCATTTCCACCCCACTCTGGGGCCAGCCAGAGGTAGTATTTGCTGGTTCTCCAAACTACTCAAAATTCCCGCTACTGGTTCTCCAGAACCTGTCAGAACCTGATGGATTTCACCCCTGTTTTAACATGAAGTGTGAACCAAATCACTATGGGTGTTCAATAAACCATAGTTAAATAAATTATGGGCTTGAAAGTTAAATGCTTGCTGGAAAGAGGAGGAGGAAGAAGTGGAGAGTATTTGTTGTTTACTGTCCTATATGGAGCATATTGCACAAAGAGTGGCCTTATATTTGATCCTGACATGGTGGAAAGACTCAGAATCCTGAAGCTGAGTGAGACTATCCAGAATACAATGTAAAATCTGGCTACAAAGCACCAAAAAACATGGGGCAACTTTATTTAATTTATTTAATTTATTTAATTAACTTGGGATTTGGATGGTTACAGAACTTTTGGGAGAACCTGAAGGTTATTGACAAGTTCTACTTTATTTCCAGTTACCTCTCTCATTATTTAGATGTATTTCTTGGTGTAAGATTAGGGGAAGATTGTTTCCATGGTAATAAACTATCTTCTATTATCTTTTATTGGATCTCTTTCTTCAAGATTAAAGAGTCAGAAGAGTTGTGTTTGGCAATGGGAAAATAAACCACATCCCTGTTTCTGATGCTAACATACTGGCACTAATACCATCACACAAAATTTATGTGCATTTCTTCTTTACAAGTTAGGTGCTTTCTAAATGGGTGTGTTTGGTACTTTCTAAATAGTAAGGAGTGATAAAATACGTACAAAAATAAGAATAATATATAGTTAGTTCATTTTAGAATCCCAAATATATCTGCTATTTCAGGAAGTTGATAGTGCATTCATAATAGAAAAACACAGTTTTAGATACCAAATGTATTATTACAATAATTTTACCATCAAGAGGAAAATTTATTTTATAATACTTTAGGTTATAAGTACTAAAAAAAACCAAGGGACAAGGAATGGAACCATTGACTGACCTACTTAAGGCGCTCTTTAGACAATGATACTGACATAATGTGCTGCATGTATTTCCAAAACAATTTCTTGAGAAATTTTGTGGCGGTAGGAATGCCTAAGAAATAATTGGATCAGAAAAAATCATATGAATGAGTGAGCTGGCCAGCTGCAGATAATTAAGAAAGCAGAATATGAGAAAATGCCATGGGACCATTCACATACAATTACTTTTGGAGAAGGGATGTCTGGTATTACAGTTCCATGCAAATTTGTTTGGGGAGTAGCACAGAAATAGTCCCAAAGAATAATTCAGAAATTTCTTGTGCTTTTCCCTAATGTTCCTTTATAGTTAAATGCATTGAGTTCCGTTATCTTCAGCATTCCTCTGCAATATTTTCTTGTTCCATCACAATGAGATATTCTTAGCAGGCAAATTGGTACCTAAATTTGGTACCTAAATGAAGCCCATCAATAAATGAGAGAGAATGAAGGCTATTAATGAAATAAGGAAGTCTGCATTTTATCAAAATCTTAGAATGAAACATGTTCTGAGATTTTGGACACTCGGTTTACCAGGAGCTGTGATAGATTCAGGGTTCATCTAAAGCTGTTTGAATGAAGAGGGTCGATCCCCTACTTCAAAAATATAAATCCAGATATCATTCAGAATTGTATCCATCCTTAGGTAAAACATGCTAGATACAGAAGTAGAAAAAATATATATAGGCAGTTTATTTAGATACTAATAAACTTTTCTATTTTTGAAGAATTATTCAACTATCTTTTGCCACACTTTAAAATCATGTTACAATTTCCTCCTAGTTAAGAACTGAACATAGTAACTTAATAAAGCATCTAATTCTCAAGCATATTAATACATATTTTTGATATTTTCTGTGTATGGAATATATGTATGTACAAGATACATGTTCTACAAGGGTCTTACTATCAAGGGGCAAATAGGGAGCACAGGGTGCAATAGGATATTGTTGACCTCACTCTGTCATCATGAATGTTGAGACACATCATAGAAGGCCTCTGACTGGTAACAAATGGAAGAGCCATGGTTTTAATGTTGCCCCAATAGAAGTATGTCAGAGAAGTTTTACAAGAAATCTTGGGTTTAATTGTTGGAGGTGTTGACAGGCTCATGATAGATGAAGTTTAGAAACAGGTATGACAGGGACTCCAGGAATGATCCTTATTATAGTCAAGTAAAATAACCTTGAAAGTTTGTTCAAGTTTCTCTCTACCTGATCATAAACTAAATAAAATTAAGGCGCTGTTATTTTGAATTTCTTTTCCGTGCTTTGCTCTTTATCACGGCTGTGTAATTTCTGAGTGGGCAGGGAGGCAAGTCTTTCCTTAACTGCTTACTCTTTACTTACTTTATTCCCCCACTTATTGGTATATTCATTCCTTCGCGTGTAAATTCTATAAAAATAGGGAGACATCAAAATAAGGGGGAGATGCCATGTTCTCTGTGTGTTAAAGGATGTGTCCTATTATGGATTCTCTATCCCTGAGACTCTACCCCTGAGCCTCCTGAGCTTCTCCATACGTTGATGCTGAATTTAATAGTTAATGCAACAAAAAGGAAAATGACGCAACAAATAACATTATTTTTTTAAAAAACTTGGACAATTAATGTATTTGCATTTAAATTAAATTTGACTTCGGTCAAATTAAGTATTTATCCTGGCTCCTCCTGCTGTCTCAAATCTGCAACTCACCACTCAAAGACCAAATAGAGCCTCAGCGTGAAAATGATTGCACAGGTCCATCACTCTATTCTGCTGGAGTAAAGGATGCACCACCAGTCTCCAGCTACTGCTGCAGTATACTGCTACTATACATTAATCTTCTCAAGGTGCACTTCAAACCATCCAAGCAATTCAACCCAATTTTTTTTAATGGCTCTTGACCAGCCCATAATCAACCAAACTATACCAGGCAAAGAGACACCAAGAGCAGGAATCTGGCAGGTGGTGAAAGACCATGTATTTCTTTATTTAGTCACCAAAGGTTCCTCGCATCTCTATGTATGTGATGAAGAAAACTATATTTAATTGCAGGGTTATTTTACCTTCCCATCCAGATTGGGTATTATAAACAGTTTAAATTAAATCAGTAGCTACAATTCTGTCAGGAGCTCGCTAAGTGCTATAAGCATCAAAGCAATTAAAAAACCGGCACAGAAGGTAATTAAAAGCCTTACTGGTTCTTGCTATTAGGCTGACATTTTAAATGCCACACTATGTTTTATTGAGCCAATAACCTATTTCCCCAGTCTCCTCAAGACATCCAACCAGTTCCACTAATTCATCAAATTCTACAAGTACTTAGATTAGTATTCTGATTAATGTAGTCTGTTTCACCACATCTTTATTCCTCAACAGAAATCATCTTAACAATGTAAAATAATACCATGTAAAAACAACACTGTATAATGGCGGCAGAATGAATGAAAATTTCTAAATAAAGATTTACTGCTTCACCTTACCTTGGGGATAAATTGTGCCTTTTGTTGTTGACTGTACAGTGGGGTTAAAGGATAATCTAACTCATTTTGTTTGCTTGTGTAGGTTTCAGAAAATAGAATGTTTAGGTTGCAGAAAATAGAATGGAATCCTTGAGAAATTTTGAAGAATTTAAACCATACTTATTAATCCTTCACTTTGACAGGTATTTGATCCTGTCAATAAGAACACCTGTTTAGTATTTAATGCTCCATTGCAACACAATCTTAAACTTCTTCAAGCATCTTCAGCTAGGCAGAACATGTGGTCATATCTATCCTCGTTCTGCCCTATGAAGGATTCCATACCAGAACAAATGTAAACAATTTTAGCTGCAAAATGTAATGCAAAATTGATTCCCCTGAAATTTTCAAGATTTGAACTGATGTTCTTAATAGCATTCTCCCCATGTAAAAAAAAAAAAAAAATTGACTGAAACTCTATAGAAACCAAAATGGCAGAGGGAGATCCCTTCTATTTTTTTTACATACAGTATGTTGAACATTCTTAGTGCTAGACCCATGTTTTAAAACAGCCCAAGGGACTTCACAAAGGAACAGTTTCCCCTTTGTGTCTGCAACTGGGACAGTTGAAAATTGGGTGATCCCACTCCTTTAGATACCCACCCACATTTGCCCAACCCACCTCTTGATAAGGACAGTGATTGATTATTGCTTTTCCTTACAACAAATAACACTTGGTGCACTAAAACTAGGAAAATGCACCAATCACTTTCCTCTGGTTATTCTGCATTAAAACTTAAAAGGGCAGCACCATGTTCCAGGTTTGCTGCTGAAACAGACTAGCGTTCTACAGTCAGAGCAATTTATGAAAGCATATTTTTCTGTCAACTAAAGCACCATGGGATAGCCCATCAAAGCAGTCAATTAGCTGTGAGCTAATTTAGCTGTGAGCTAATTTAGAAGGCTAAAAATTATATTTCATTCGACCAAACTTTATTGACTTTATGGTCCTCCGTCCCTTTGCTTCAGCAGACTTGAAGAGTCTTCTCAGGGCCGATCGCACTGCCCCATTTATAGTTTTTCTGAATCTGATCCAATGTCTTTCAGTGAGGTGCATCAACGATGTTATATTTTTAGATCCATCTAGTAAACTGCAGTTACTAGATGGCTCTAAAAATTACTCTGGCCTTAGAGGAAGATGTGGCTGAGCAAGAAAATGATTTTTTGTGAAGAGACGAGTTGCTATCTATTCAAGCAAAGGAACAGAAGACTTCTTTTGTCACTCATGCACAAGATAACCCAATAACCCTGAAGTGGAACTTGCAGTGCTTTTGCTATTCCTGCTAAAACATCATGACAGGCATTTTTCAATTTTCTACAGTCTTTTTGGGACCTTTCTTATTTACTGCTTTCCCTTCAAATATCTTTAATAAAGTATCTAGCATCTTGCAGTTCAAGACCTGTTCCAGGAGATCCTCAGTGCCATTTGCCTCAGTTGTTGCAGATGAACAGAACTGGAGAGGCAGATTGATTTAGAGACCAAAAACAAACCCAAAAAAAAGGGATACTCCTATCTTTAAAATGAAACTTCTGACAACAGGCAGCAATGAACTCCGTTCTTTTAAAATGCCAGAATGGTACATTTAAAGATGATGGTGAATGAACTTGACTCTTCTATCCTCTCCTGCAGTTGTTGCTGTTGTTTAATTGCCCTTCTAGATGATATAACATTTTAATGTTCATTTTATTGTTTAGAAAAATTATTTGTGCAGATAGCTGCCAGTATATACAGTAAGAGCTGTTAATAAGTAAAGAAATAGATATTCAACTGTTCAGATGGAATGACAATTTTCTTAGTAAGCAAAAAAATTAATCTCACTGTTGGAAGTCTACCATGTTATACCCTGATTTTTTTTACAAAAATGTCCCACCTTCATCCCAGAAATAGAGAGTCTTCTGCACAAATCGAAACAAAACCACAGATATAATCAATAGGAAGATATTTTCTTCACATATGCATATAAGATCTCTGAAGGATCAATTCATGTCTAATGCTCTACTTCTCACCATATGGCTGTGCTTGGTCGGAACATGGTCTGTACATGTGCAGGAACAACTTCTGTTATAGCAAAATGACCAGCTGAGACAAATTGGCCAACATCATCCCTTCATGATACAAAATGCCTCCTGAAGGGAGATCAATTGCAATCACATCATTTTATCATTCACATTCACCTCATCTCATTAATAACAGGATTCTACAAAAGGAATACTCACTGTATTTTTGATATGGGAATGGTTCAGTGCTTCAACTAGATTAAAGAAAGGGGTGTCAGAGGAAAGTATAGCCACATGATCCCAGAAAAAGTTGCAGCTGCTTTAAGGGGTTGTAAACAGGTGCCACATTTGCACCCCTGCTAATTTTAAAGCACCTTTTCAACATCTAATCTGAAGCCCTGCATTCCGTATTCTAGCTATGGCCATCAGTTATACTCCAATTAAGTTGTCATCATCCAATTAAAGTTGAACATTTCTAATAGCCATTTCAGAATAGCTAATTCTAGCACTAATCAGAAAAATCTCTTCTTGTTTAATTTTAGCTATATACTTAGTTTAAGTGAGTGGAACCAATTTAATCTTTATTTCCCGTTCCTATATTTTCCTCCCCCCCCCCTTTTTTTTTTTTTTAGCTTTCCTTGTGAATAGTAAGGTTTTGGAACAATGCATAATTGTACCTCTGAAATTCTGAAAGGCACAGTATATATCTATATGTAAATAAAGAAAACTTTCAGCATTCTTTTACTTGTGTATTGCCTGCCTATCATCATCTCCTCCTCCTCTTCCTCCTCCTCCTCCTCCTCTTCTTCTTCTTCTTCTTTTTCTTTGGTGGCTCAGTGGCTAAGACACTAAGCTTGTTGATAAGAAAGGTGGGCAGTTCAGCAGTTCGAATCCCTAGTACAGGTCTCCTGCGTGAGCAGGGGGTTGGACTAGAGGACCTCCAAGGTCCCTTCCAACTCTATTACTGTTATCCTCCTCCTCCTCCTCATCATCATCATCCTTCCCCCCTCCTCCTGCTGTTTTTGCATTTTTATCCATCTTTCAAGTCTTTCCCAATGACCTGGGATAGGCAGATGTAAGTTGTTCCTAATACAGCTACCTTTTGCAATTGATTGATGATAATTTTGTCTCTGCCTATTGTGTTCAAGTGGTGCTCCAGCTGTTTGGGGATTGCACACAAGGCAGCTACTGCTATTGGTATTATTATTATTATTATTACCATTATTTTGCTTTTATTACTCAACAAATACTATAGAGAATCAGTACAGTATTTATTTTTACAAACATGCATTTTCCCAGAGCATTTTGCAATTCTCAATCTAGTCAGTGTCAAAGCATTTAATATGGCCCATTCTTCATAGAGAATAGTGGTCTCATTTGCCTCTCTGAGATTGATAGCTCTGTGTGACATCAATCCCAAAAGCACTGATGTGGGCCATGGACCTCAACCAAAAGGCCTATCAATCTCTCCATGCTGCATTCTCTTCAGGTCTTAAATCAGGCTGCTTGATATCTTTCCAGTTTCTCTATTCCTGCATCGGCAGTCTGACTAAAGATGGCCATCACTCATTGCTACTCTTCCAGAGGTAGTTATTGCTTCTCGTTTACTGCCTGCGTTAACAAGCTGTTATTACCCTTATTGTTTCCTTGATTTGTGCAAGATTCATAACAAAAGAACCCAGTTGCTTTTAAAACATGAATGGGACATTATGATTTTATTACCCACAAAGGCTGAACAAATAGCAGTCCACAAGACACTGTAGCTTCTTGTTACACTGTACCTTTTAGAAAACTTATGATGGAGTTTATTCATTAATTAGCAGAACCGCCAATAAGTATGAGGATCAGCTTGTATAATGAAAGAACTTCTAGAAAGCGATAAGTCTCATTGCATATCCTGATCATTAAAACATACTGCGGTTCTTCCTGGGATTCTGATCAATAAGCCCTTTCAGACTACTAGTCTTTCCATTTTGTAAAACCTGGATAATTCATAGCTTATAAAATTTGAATCATCAAATTTGAATCATCAAATCACAGTGGCACAGTGGTTAGAGTGCAGTATTGCAGGCTACTTCTGCTGGCTGCCTGCAATTTGGCAGTTCAAATCTCAACAGGCTCAAGGTTTCCATTCTTCGAAGGTCGGTAAAATGACCCAGATTATTGTGGGACAATATGCTGAATCTGTAAACTGCTTAGAGAGGGCTGTAAAGTACTGTGAAGTGGTAGATAAGTCTAAGTGCTATTGCTGTCACCAGAATACCTCCAACTTGCCTTTATTATTTTCAATTTTTCGATGACATTCAAAACATAGACCTGTCTATTTTAAAAAATTGAATAGAATAAGGAATTAGAATCTACATTTTGTCCATAAGTAGAAAATTGGTTTGAAGCGAAGTAAGGAATTGGATTATCATTAGTATCAAAATTTCACTAGATTTTAGATTATAGTTTATCTGACAAAAATAATGTTTCAGATTTAAACGACCCCACTGAATTTGTACAGAAAAGGAATACCGTATATTCCGGCGTATAAGACGACTGGGCGTATAAGACGACCCCCAACTTTTCCAGTTAAAAAAGAGTTTGCCAGCCATGCATCTTGCAAGATCAGTACCCGGCGTATAAGATGACCCCCCACTTATCTGAAGATTTT
>JANHFM010008004.1:0-13458 GCA_032468115.1 Grayia smithii
CTGATGGGCGCTTTTTAGTTGATTGCCGCGCCTCAGCTGGGCTAAACAGCTCAAAAAAAAAGGAGAAAGGTAAGTACAGGCAGGGGGGTGGACCCAGTTCCCAGCCGCAGAGAACCGGTTCGGTGACGTCACACTGTCACTGCTACTGGCTTGCGCGAACTGGACTGAACCGGGCTGAACCGGGAGCAACCCACCACTGGTTTTGTAAATATAACAGAAAGGAAATTGATCATCAAGAAATACATGACAGTGATCGACAAAGTCTAGGACCTGGTTAGCTACTAGAAGACACCAATAAGTATGAGATCTTAGGAAGAAAGGCAGAAGGATGTGACCTCAGATCAGCAATATTTTAGACATGGAGCAAGCAAAAGTGATGGAAAAGAGAACACACAGAGTAAGTCCACACACTACTGCTCATTGTCGTCAATAGAATAGAATAGAAGAGAATTCTTTATTGGCCAAGTGTGATTGGATCAGAAACAGAAACAGATCAGAAAGTGCTAGAGATCAGAGTAATTGGATTTACCTCATGAATGGTTTGTGCATTGCATTCAACAAACTGGTGCTTGTTCAATAATTCAATTATCTTTGAGGATTCCATGGAATAGCTTAATAAAGAACTAAGTTTATAGGTAGGTAGGATTCTGGCTCTCTTAACTGGCTATTGATCATGTGTTGGCAATTCTGGCAGGAAAGAATGGAAGGTGAAATCTCAAACAATTGGAAAACCCTATGTTAGGGAAGACTGATCTTTAGAAGCAGGATTGATACAAATTAGGAGTAGATAGCAGAAGAAAAAATGCCCTAAACTAAGACAAATGACCTTCCCTTCTTTAGAGCTAGTTCAACAATTCTCACATTGTATTGTAGTTTAGACAACATTTATCTACTCTACTCTGTTTATTTTCTAGGAGGCAGAGAGTGAGAGCAAAAGGAGAAATTATGTGATTTCCCAGAAAACATTTAGGGTCTAAAATATTGAATAAATCCCCATCATTTCCTGACTGCCTGAAAATTGGTCTTTAGATATTGTTTGGGAGCTTCTGTATTTGGTGTGACTTCCTCCCATCTCCAAAATGATGGATGGATGGGTGGATGAATAACAGGGAGATACTGCAATCTTCCATCCATCCATCCATCCATCCATCCATCCATCCATCCATCCATCCATCCATTCATCCATCTATTCATCCATCTATTCGTCCATCCATCCATCCATCCATCCATCCATCCATCCATCCATCCATCCATCCATCTATTCGTCCATCCATCCATCCATCCATCCATCCATCCATCCATCCATCCATCCTTTTCCTGTGGAATAATTAGAGAAAGGAAGCATGAAAGCTGAAAATTCCTCCAAAAGTAATGATTGCCCTGTAATTTTAGCATGATGGAAAAATGATTAATTGCAGGGGGAAGTATCGTATTAACTGCCCTTTATTAAATTAATTGAATTAAGTTTTTTCAGCAAAATTCATTTTTGTATCTTGGCTTTACTTAAGGGTTGGATTGTGGTTTCTGGCATGTCTTCCCAAAAGCAGCCTTTCCAAAAAGGTTTTCAGTAGCATCTCCTTTGTTCTGTGGGAGGAAATTGTTATTTGGACCCAACAAAAGGCAAATCTTTCTTTCTGCAGCTTGTCGTGGTTAACGGAGACAAGGGAATGTGAGTTTTGGTTTTTTTTAGGTGGACATGATGTCTCTGAAATCACTTGTTTCCTTCCTCCCATATTAACCAACAGAAGTCATTCAGTCCAATATGGAGGGGGAAAAAAATCATGAATTTGGTGAATAAGGAGACCATTAAGCAAGATCTGCTCATCATCTCTGGCCTTGACGTCAGAAGAGGCTTCTCTAAGGACCAATGCGTCTCTACACTGAGACCAGTTGCAGATGAGATGCTAACGGTGGCACGAATAGCTTGTAACTCCCTTAAAGACTATATTAAAAAAAATAAATATGGAAAGTTCTTGATATTATACCCATATGTTCCCGAGAAATGTTGAAAGAAAGACAATATCCTCGCACAACCCTATATTATGCTGGCAGAATGGCATAAACCACCATTTCCTGATTTGCACAGCAGAGGATTTCTCAACAATAGCAAATTTAAGATGTCTGGAATTCAATTTCCCAGCATGATGGTGAGGGGATTCTGGGAACTGAAGTCCAGACATCATTAATTTGCCAAGGTGGAGAAACACTGGTACAGAGGCAATTTACACCATGCAGGGGGAGGGGGGGGGAAATACCAACAAATAATACACATTTTTTTTCTAGACGTTTTAACCTATTAAAGTATAACGCTACCCGAAACCTCTTTACTCTGCCTCCATTTTCAAACATTTATGAAAGGCTTGAAAATGGAGAGTGAATTCAATTATTTAATTTGTAAAAAAGAAAAATTGACAATCTTGTATATAAAGGTAAAGGTTCCCCTCACACATATGTGCTAGTCGTTCCCAGCTCTAGGGGGTGGTGCTCATCTCCGTTACAAAGCTGAAGAGCCAGCGCTGTCCGAAGACGTCTCTGTGGTCATGTGGCCGGCATGACTAAATGCCAAAGGTGCACAGAACGCTGCAACCTTCCCACCAAAGGTGGTCCTTATTTTTCTACTTGCATTTTTTACTTGCTTTTGAACTACTAAGTTGGCAGAAGTTGGGACAAGTAATGGGAGCTCGCCCCATTATGCGGCACTAGGGATTCGAACCGCTGAACTGCCAACCTTTCGATCGATAAGCTCAACGTCTTAGCCACTGAGCCACCGTGTCCCTTTTAAAGTACAGTATAGATTGTTTAAAATAGCAAATGTTTTTGTTGCTGTAAAGCAAAAACTGATTGTTAAGCGTTTTTCTTTACCAACTATTAAATATTGAGGTTAAATATAACAACACTTATTCATCACCCTTCACCATCAGTATTGTTGGGAATTTAGATTTGAAATAATATGTTGATATAGACAACTTCTTCTATTTATATAGATTCTAACTGAGAATTACTACAAACAGTTATATTAGTAGGGCATTTTTATCATGGTGAGAGTAAGCTAGTAGGCCTATTCTTCCACTTACCATGCAATTATGAAGAAAAAACAGTTGAAATGTCATTACTAACACCTGACGGAAATGTTTTTAAGTGACATAGAAAAACCCTATAGTGACAGCTTTGGTTTACTCAAGCATTCTGTAAACAGCTAAACTCAACACACACTATTTGGCAGCCCATTAGCTCTGTCTCTGACATCTTGTCTCTGATGTCAGCATTGCTAGAAGGCTCTTTTTCCTGCATTCATCAAGAACATTTAAAGAGAGGATGCCTTGTATCTGCATGAAACTGTGCTAAAAGAGAATATTGCATTGTGTGGAAGCTTCCACATATAATATGTATAATGTGCCTGATGCATGAAGGACTAATCCTTTCAAGCTGTCACACTAAGTACACAAATACCTCCAGGATCTCTGTCTGATGAGTATTAAGTAAAGCTAGTTGGTCCTTAGGCTCCGGATTCAGTTTATTTCTTTCCAGAATGTCTCAATAAGGGCCATAAATGATAATCTGCTTTAGATAGATAGCTTGCTCCATATAGCAGTGTAAAATGAATTTCAACATGGATTAGGTGAGGAATTTGCAGCCTATCCAAAAGGGTTAGGCTAAGGAACATTGATTTTCATTATATTTTTATTTATTTATTTATTTGAACGTATTAGCTATCTAGCTCCAATAAACTGTGGGAAGTATACAAGACTGAAAAATCCATAAAAGTACAATAAAAGTCAAACCAAATGGACAATCCAGCTAAAATAATCTTTTAGAGAACAAAAATCAAATAAAACCCTAACCCTAATCCTGCACAAACAATAATACATCAGCCCTAGGCCTGAATCAGACTGAAGCCTGATTTTCTGAGCCTTCTGGAATCCTAAGAGAGGGGTACAGACCTTAATTCTGGTGGAGGGGGTATATTCTACTCCAGGAAGTATTCTACTTCACAACAGAGAAAGTCACTTCCTTGATCCCACAAGATGATAACATTTAATAGAGGGTTCTTGGTTGCTCCCCAAATGCTGTTTTTAAAGAAGGATGTGGGTTCCTGTTGCCAAAATCTTGCCTATCATAAGTTTTTTATAATTAACATCTCAACATGCAAAATCATGGCAACATATTTTCAAAATATAAATAAATTCTTAATAAATATTAATTGAATGGTATTAAAACAGGTCCCAAATATTAGTATTTTAAATAAATGTTAAAATGTTCAGAAGCAAATTCTTCAGTTATTTCAAGAAGCACATAGCATGTATCAATTAACAGTTGATGGAAAAACAGAAGCTTAACAGAAGGAACAGAAATTCCTTAATACATCAAACATGGCTGACCCATTAAAGTAAACAGAATATGACAGAGATCAATATTGATTCATTTGAATTCACATTCCAAAGGTTTAAAAAGTGAACAAGGTTCAAAATGGTTGGGTTTTTTTTTTTTCTGCAAACAAGAACAGTTAGAGATTCTCCTATATGAACAGGAGAGAATCAAATGTTTTGGTGTTATCGTGCAATATTATGCAGATTTCAAATGTTGTGCCTAGCTGGATTAGACATCTAATACATATTCTAAGAGTGAGTAGGAAAATAAGAACAGAGAAGACCTAAAATATAAGAAATTCAAGCAAAGAACTCAAACGGTTCCTTTAATTGCAAGAAAAACATAAAAATGTTCTCACGCAGCTATCATCTGTGTGTCATCACAGTGAAGTTAAGTAACAATAACTTAGAAAAGGAAGCCAAGACACTTCTGGAAATCTATCTAGACCAGAGGGATTAACGTTTTTTCACTAGAGCCTGGAAAGAGTCACATCTAAGGATGCAGCTCTAACTTTGAAGTCTCATTCCTGGGTTCTCATGAAACCTTAGGACTTCAGAATGATAAGAGAAAACCTAACTGGAAGTAAGGACATTTCTTCCTTACATCAAACAACTAAAGATGAGGTCTGCATGAACATCTGGACTTAACCAGGATGTGCAAGCAGTGGCACCCATGGTGGGGGGCAATCAAATTTGCAAAATGATAAGTGAAATGTACATGCATAAACACAGGGAACAGGGCTTGGCTTTGTGTTGCCATTTCTGCTATCTTGAAGACTTTGGTATGGACGCCTCATTTACAGTATATCTTGGCTCTAGAGCCCTTTTATTCTGTGGTATAAAGCTTGCTGTAAGGCACTTGCTGCCTTGTTTTTGTCTGTACCAAATACCATACCAATTTTGTTGAAGTTCATACTGGATTTTTTTTTCAACATTTCCCATGCTAATTCAGCAATTTAATGAATACTGGATTGTTTCATTATGATGATTAACTATGTGTACAGGCTCTGTCTCAGCCAAGGATTATTCACTCCTGGCTATGATGGTTCATATTGCTTAGCATGAAATTATTTCCATTTCAGCCCTCCTAGGTAAACAAGACACAAAATCAACCAAATGAGTTAATTCTACTTTATATACAACTTTGTTAACAGAATCTTGTAAGTGGTGGGTTGCTTCCGGTTCGGGCCGGTTCGCACGATCTGGTAGCGGTGATGCTGTGACATCACCGAACCGGTTCTCCGTGCCCAGGAGCTGGGCCTACCCGCACGCCCATACTTACGGTTCTCTGCTCAACGTGCGCTCCGCGCATGCGCAGAACACTTTTTTCGAAGTTTTCCCCAAAAAAAGTTACTGTGCATGCGCGGAGCGTGCATTTGGCATGCGCACGTGCAAAGCGAGCATGTGCGCTCTGATCACGCACAAAGTACGTGCATCATCAGAACTGGTAGTAAAGCTAAGTAGAACCCACCCCTGGTTTGAAGGTACAAACTTCCGACTACTTCTAATTGCCTGATGAATTAGGGCAAGTCCTTCCTAAGTTTCTTCATCTGCCATTAATTCACTGCCTCTTTTGTCAAATTGTTTCCTAGACAGCATCTCTTCCGTTCTTCCTAAAGTAATTCACCTGATCCTTTACATCTGGTAAACGGAAGCAGCTCTTCTCGTCAGTCTGAACCAAGTGGCAGCAGGTTTGACTGCTGGTGCAAATCTCATTTGGACTGATTGAGACAAGCTCCAGTGAGCAAGGAGAACTCCCTTCCTATTGTTTACAAACACAGTAACTCTGCAACATTAATTTAACAAGGAACACTTCTGAGCACAGAGCTTCTCTCTCTGTTGGGTTGTTATGAATGATTGTGGTGTAAAACTATATTAAGCCAATTAAGCATCTGTTGTTCCCCAATTTACAGTGTATTGTCATTCTCCACATTTGTTGTTTGTTTCCATTCTGTAGTCCTGGGATGTTCATTTTAATGTTCTCTTTTTTTGTTGTTTCTGTATCTTTAGAAATAAACATTCAATTCCCTGGAGCAAGAAAGCTACTTATCTTCATCCCCACCATAGCTTCCCAAAAGTCTAACTTCCCCTGTGATAATCTTCAGAGTCAGGTCTTTAAATACTGAAATATGAAGGTAATGCATAAGTTACTTAGCTTAAAGAGAACAGAAGACTGAACCATTTACCAGCAAAGAGATAAGCCCCTGCTGAAATTATTCCTCTGACTATTATTTAACAAAGGAAAGTTGGCATAGAGACTCATGCTCTAGTCTAGGATTGACATGCGGCTTCCAGAATCTTCCTACACTACTGAAATGAACCAGAAAGAATTTCCCCCCATTGTTATTGTAGAATATTAGCAGTACGTAATAATCACAGTACATTTCTGCAACATTAGAAAGTTTTACTTCAACTTAAGCAAACATGAAAAGGAGATAGTAACTTTTCCAAACTCTTAGAGGTGGGGTGGGGTGGGGGGGACTTCCCTGTGCAACTGCACATTAAGGCTTTCAGTTTAAAAAGACCATAAATGAGGTGTAGGGGAAAAGGTGTTAGACAAGAATGAAAAGACTCATCTCACTAAAAAATCCATCTCACTAAGAAAGTT
The DNA here is from genome assembly GCA_032468115.1 of Grayia smithii. NCBI lineage: Eukaryota > Metazoa > Chordata > Lepidosauria > Squamata > Grayiidae > Grayia > Grayia smithii. The sequence goes on from JANHFM010008004.1 coordinate 6,976, forward strand.
CACCTCATAGGATTTTTGTTGTTGGGAAACAATGGAGATTCCCATATCAGTTGTCTTGATTACCTCTAGGATAGATGTGAATTAATTTTTACAAGCAAATAAGTTAACAGTGGAACCATTACTCCTTTAGCGAGGCCAAATAAAGCAGGGCAGTGATGACCTTCTGACATTCTCCACCAAATGATTTCACCAAGAAAAAAGAATTTTTCAACTTCTCTAAATTCCTCTTTAACAGTGGCATGATAACTTCTTTACCTGAGATTAAATGGAAGTGTGGGAAATCAGGAATGTTGGAGAGTTCTGGAGCTGTGTAAGAACCCATGTAGACTGAGGCTACCTTATAATTAAAAAAAAAAAGTGCAAGAACATCATAGTCCATCATAGACATTATGAGAATGACACCAAAATTCCCTTCTAAATTTCACATTTAGAACATTTTCAAATCTCCTATGAAAATGTTTGAGAGCCACTTTCTTTTCATCAAAATGATCAGCCCTGTTCCTTCTACTATGTATATTTTGAATATATGCAAACCTAACTTCCTAAGATGCTATAGTCAAATGAGCTGTTACCACTTAGGCCTACACAATTTATAAATAGCTTGCCAATCATGCAAGTACCATACCAAACACTTAATTGCTCTTTCTTCTTTTACAATCTCAGCCCCAACACACATAAAAAGTCATTATTAAGCATACTTCCAAAGGCCATCATCTATATCTGGTAGATTCACTGTTTTTTTTTTAATTTGCATGTTGTTGTTTTTATTTTTTAAAAAATAACTCTACCATATTGCATTATTTCATATTTATATAATTATATGCATATTCTAAAATTGTATTATATAAATCCATATCCCAAAACAGTTCATTTCATGAATGGGCAAGATATGTACACCGTTGCTCTCAAGAAATTAGCAAATTTCACCTAAAGACTCAAATGCCTTCAGACCAGGAGTGGGTTCTATTTACCTTTACTACCAGTTCGCAATGGGAGCACACCCACTTCTACGCATGCACAGAAGCTTCTGTGCACACACAGGTCATCTATGTGGGTGGGCGGAGCCTCCTGCCACTTTTACTACCAGTTTGCAAGAACCAGACAGAACCGAGAGCAACCCACCATTGCTTCAGACACATTTCTGATTCAACTTAAAATATTCTGAAATAACACTAACGTTGAATCAACAAAGAGACAAAGAGGAAAGACAAAGAGGAAAATTGATAGATGGATGTGAAGTGATAGACTTGATATGACGACTTGTGAATATTCAGTAAAGATTTTCTTAGCCTAATATTCTAAAAAAACAAGCATGTTAGGTTCCTGTTGGGAGAATCATTCTTATCAACATCTCTGTTCCAGATGATTGTTTAGCCAGGGTTTGCATGGGGTAAGAGAAGAAGGATCATCTTTCCAAATCTTGTAAATTGGAAAAAGAATTATAATTTTTATCTTAATTTCAATGTTCCAACCTATTATTGTTTTTTTCCAGCTCAAGAAAAGCCAAATACTAACTCAACAAGAAAACTACCAACAATTTCCTGGCATCTTATACAGGTTCACTGGATTGGATGTTGCTTCTTGTGAGAATCAGTGACAATACATATTAATCACTGCAAGGGACATCAGCCTAACAACCCTGCTCAGAATGGAACCCACTGAATGCATTTGCCTTCATTGCAGACTGTCAATAAGCAAGTGCAGATCAAAGCAGGAATGTTTCATTTCCCTTGGGATTAGAACAAGTTGCTCTATGTTTATTTTTGTTTGTAGGAAAGATCAAAGAAGACATGTCTCCTTCAAAATCCATTTTCATTGTGTATTTTCAGTTGGCAGGCAGACTTAGCACCCTAACTCCTTGTGATGTCTCCCTCTTGGCCAGCAATTGGAACCACATTCTTAATGGTGCCAAAATCCATGTAGTCACCAACTCTTTAACTTGACTTAAAAGAACCGTTATGTCAATGGAGTGTGTGTGTGTGTGTGGGGGGGGGGATATTAAGCAGAACTTTTCTAATGATTGATATAATATCACATGAAAAAAGTGATCCAAAATGTAAAACAAAGAATACTGAGACTTTCTACCTGGGGCTCCACATGGGTCTGCCTATGAAGTGTATACAAAAGTTTCAACTGGTGGCACAGGCAATTTTGTGTTGTGTGCTGTGGAAGGACTGCTATTACACCTCTGTTCTGAGAATGCATCGGTTGCCAAGTCCAATTCAAGGTGCTGTTTTTGACCTTTAGCCTGGCATGGAACTGCTCAATTATACCTACCGTGTTTCCCCAAAAATAAGACCTTCCTCAAAAATAAGCCCTCCCCAAAAATATTTAAACACATGCACAGCCGATCCCCGCCATTTCCTTTGGTTAGGATTAGTGAGACAGAGCTGGAAATCAGGTAAGAAGGCAAGAGGAGCCTCATCTTGCTCCATGCGCCCCAAAATAAGACCTCCCTGAAAATAAGGCCAAGCATTTATTTCAGGGTTCAAAAAAATATAAGACAGGGTCTTATTTTGGGGGAAACATGATATGCATCTTATCAGGCCTGGCAGGAGGCACATGTTGCATGTCTATTCACTAAGGCATTTCATCTGACAACACCTAGGAGATGAAACTTTTCTGCCATAGCATTCACCCTCTGGAACATCATCCCCTCTGAGGTGAGATTAGCCCCAATCTCAATAACCTTTCAGAAATCTCTCAAAAGTTTTTTTTTTCAGCAGGCCTGGGCATCTGGTTGCCCATGAATTGGTTGAATTATGTGTGATATATTCTTACATGATGTTGTTCATAGCTATTTTAAATAGTATTTTTAAAAAAGAATGGTTTCATTGTTGATTGTATTTTATGCCACCCAGAGTCACTTTGTGTGAAATGGGTGGCCATAGAAATTTGATGAATATATAAATGAAATAATGGTTGAAGTAACAGAAAAACATATCCCTGTTGAGTATTATAAAAAACTTCCTAACTGTAACAACAGTTTGATGGTTGAACTATCAAGTGAAGAAGTAGGATCCTTTTCATTAAAATATGTTCAAATATAAGCTGGAGAAACATCTGCCAAGAAGTTCAAATAGAACTTCTAGATTCCTGCACCAAAGAGAATTGGGTTTGATGGCCTAAAAGGCTCCTTTTTATCATATGATTTTAAATATAATTTGTGTAATGATGTGGGATTCTTGAATCATTAAACAGCAATGCTTGGATTATAAAGATAAAGGTAAAGGAGTCCTTGCAGATTTTATTCTGCTAGTCATTGCCAACTATAGGAGTGGTGCTCATCTCTGTTTCAAGGCCACTGAGACAGCACTGTCTGAAGACATTTCCTTGGTCATGTGGCCAGCATGACATCACAAGGAAGTGCTGTTACCTTCCTTCCTTGAATTACAAAGAAGTGCTTATTATTTTCCATTTTATAATCTAAAGACCTGATTTATCCATATTTATATATTATTTCAGAATCTGAATAATAATCCATGAGTGTTGCTTCCAAACCTTGTAGTCTGACTAGGGAGATGAAAACTGAAGTAGGACAACTTTGCATTAAACCATTACTGTTAATCCTTGTTTAGAGTTTTGGAAATCAAGATATAATGTTACCTTCATCAGAATGGCTGGTGGGTGTCATCGCATAATGATTTGTAGTGTATGTCTACCAAAGGGAAACCACATTATCTTTCAGGGAATCAACTTCCACGTAAGAACTTTATTGGCATGCTAACTAGAAATTCTGGGAATTGCAATCTCCAAAATTTTAAAAAATACTAAGCTAGAAAAAGATTGTCATTCAGGTCTATGGAGAATCTCAATTATCTAGGTCAGGGGTCAGCAACCTGTGGCTCTGGAGCTGCATGTGGCTCTTTCATCCCTCTGCGGTGGCTCTCTGTCACTGGTTGGCATCACAATTTTGAGAAGAGCTTCCGGTTACAGGGGGGAACATGGTGTGCCAGGAAGACACTTTATGGCAAGGGGCAAGTTTTCCAGTTGGCTCCACAATTGATCGGGCTTTTGGTTAGGACAGGTAGAGGGAGAAGGACACTGCCCTAAGAGGAGACTCTATGATGGGGGAACTGGACATTCTGAATTGAATGGGGGACTTCTGGTTAGGACCTTTGTGATTCTTTGAGGGCTTAAGGTTGCCGACCCTTGATCCAGGTCATGGTTGTTTTGGATGTGAAATGAACATTTTCAAAGAAAAAAAAACAAGAAAGTTGAGTTACCTTTTGAAAAGCACCTTTGGGATTGTTATATAGGATCATAGACATAATTTTATGCCATGAAAAACAGTATTAATAACCTTGACATTAAAATCATGCTTTGATTTTACACAAATGGGCAGACACCATAGCAACCCTGAACCTCAGAAAAAGGAAACAGATCATCTATACCAGGGGTCTCCAACCTTGGCAACTTTAAGCCTGGCAGACTTTAACTCCCAGAATACCCATCTAGCTAGGGAATTTGGGGAGTTGAAGTCCTCCAGGATTAAAGTTGCCAAGGTTGGAGATCTTCCAACAAAATGGATATCAATGCAACTTTATTGAAAAGTGCCTGACCATTCAATCCAATATAGCACAACCGATACAAGCTGTGAAAAGTCTAATGCTGCCATTCATCAAAAATATATCAGAAACAACCCACAAACTGTTACAACCACATGGCAACATCATAGCACACAAACCAACTAAAGCCCTCCAAACAGCCTAAGTGAGCCAAGAGGTCCAGCAGCTGCAAAAGAAAAAACAGGAATCATCTACAATATACAGTGTAGCCACTGTGTAGGAAGAACATGTAGAAGATTAGCAGAGCACAACCTGGAAAAACAGTTAGCAGTCAGAAGACATGATGAAAACTCCTTAACTTCACAACACATGGACAAATTTAATAATAGTTTCACCTGGAAAAACTGTGAGTATCCTAGGCCAATCCAATCCAAACATGCTAGGATAATTCTTGGAAGCTTGGTACTGAAACAAATTGGCCATCAACTGGCACATAGAAATAAGCCACATCTACATGTCATTTAAAAGAGACTATTATAAAGCCAAAAAGGAACAAAAAGAACATTAAAATACCTCTTCAACAGCAATTAAAACCCAGATGACCAAAAATTAATATAAATATTAATGCTAGATCACCAATCCCCATAATTATGTTGTAAGGCTCATATGTTAAAATTTGTACCAGTAAGGTTGTGCTAGTATTTCAGTAACAATAACATCATGATAGTCAATTAGATGCTATTGAGCCAGATTTAACTCCTGGTAGTTTCATTGATAAACATTCACCAATTCTGTCTGTCTTTCAATAGCTCCTCCAATAATGTTCCTGCAATTTCTTGGATCCTAACCATTTTTATTGCTTTCCCCTTTCTTTTATTTCCTTCAAATTTTGTCAATCATTTTTTTTCCTGCAATTTCTTGGATCTTTTTTTCCCCTACTTCAGTGTATCATTTGTTCAGATATAAAGATTTCCATTCACCTATAAGGAACAATCTGTCATTATTTCATCTAAGATTGATTGATTGGTTGCTTGTTACAGCATCTGCCTTGCTCTTAGTAACCATTTCAAAATCCATAATTCAAAGACATCTATCTTCTTCTTGTGAGCGCATTTGAAAGTATGCATATATAGGTTGGTGGGAATCGACTGATATTCTCCAATGAATAGTGAAACTGGAAGAAATAGAGATGAATTGGGGAGAGGGATGTGCAACTTTCTGAATGAATGAATGCAAAACAGGAGAAATATTATTCTACTTGCTGACAGGAATGAATTGGTAGAAGTGAGATGAGGAAGAACAGAAAAAATGATTGACGGCTTGGAAATCCAAGGAAAATGAACATGCCAACTTCTTGGGAATATCTGTTTGGAAAAAGACCTGCTTTAAATATACAAATTAAGTATAATTGTATTCATGTGTTCACATTGACAGTGAATGAATAGAAAAGCATGATTGATTTGATTGTTTACAAAGAATGATTGCAAATCAGTGGGTGATCCTTTTTGAGTAGTATCAAAAGTAGATTTTGGATGGAAGGAATATGGAAGAAAAATGATAAAGAGTAGAAACAAAAATAGTAGAGAGAAAGTAGAATGCAGAAATACTAAATTAGTTCTGAATTAAACCAATGGTGGGTTTCCAATTTTTTTTACTACCGGTTCTGTGGGTGTGGCTTGGCGGGCGTGATGTGGCTTGGGGGGAGCATGGCATGGCTTGGTGGGTGTGGCAGGGGAAGGATACTATAAAATTTCCATTCCCTCCCCACTCCAGGGGAAGGTTACTGCAAAAAGCTGAGTCAACCTTGAGCCTCGGTGGTGCACTTAGCTAATGCACTGCTAAGTGTTTCCATTTAGCTCCAGCTGCCTGCAATTAGTGCCGGTTTGAATCTCACCAGGGTCAAGGTTGACTCAGCCTTCCATCCTTTCAAGGTAGGTAAACTGAGGACCCAGATTGTTGGGGACAATAAACTGAC
>JANHFM010008006.1:0-29861 GCA_032468115.1 Grayia smithii
CAGTGGAGCAATACCCATTCCTGGCTGATGTCTCCAACCTATGAGAAGGAGCGTATCAGGTAAGACCAACGCCCCTTTTCATGGTATGATGTGATACATACTTTTTTAATGATACACATTTTAGATTAATTGAAAATTACAATAGATTCTCTATTTTAATCTTTGCCAACACTAATATAATCACAAAAAAGTACTGTATAAGTAACACCCAGAAAGATTTCCTTATATTGGCAATTTTGAACAGCACTTAAAGCAATAGAGATATTGATTCTGCTACATTATGAATTGTTTTGAACAGTCTGGACCTAACCTGAGTGGTCTTGTAATGAGGTTACTATTGATTTTTGTTTTGTTTCTATTTTTTTTCTTCTGCACTGTACTAAAATTGATATTAAAAGCTTTAACTGTTAAGAGGAGACCTGTCCTTTACCAATCCCAGAACATATTGCTAATTAGAATATTGTAAAAATAAAATGATTTTTCAGGACAAAATGAATAGATGATTGCTATTATAAACATGCATACGGATATATTCATCACATTTTGGGGATAGTTTATATAAAATACAAAAAGAGGAATAGTAAGCTTAAAAAGTAAAGGCACTGGATCAGAAGCTGAAAATATAATTTATTATAATTTCCACTTCTTTTGTGACCTTGCAAATCACATTTTTTACAACATCTATGTATTGGTTCATAGATCATTTTTGTACTTTTGCTATTAAATAATAATTTTAAACATTTTACCTTTTATTTACCAACATGATTATATAATATGTATGGTGTATATGTATGTATAATATGTATGGTGTAGTACATTAACATAGTATGCTAAATTTTAACATGTCTCTACAGCAGTTAATTTTGAAAGGTAATAATTTTAGAAGAATGTATAAAGCCACCAAAGGTTAGAATAAGTTTGGTATATTAATCAAGAAAAAAAAACATTACTTGAAATTATGCTAATTTCCTCTTGATTTACATGATGCATGTACCGTGTTTCCCTGAAAATAAGACCCTGTCTTCATATTTTTTTGAACCCTGAAATAAGTGCTTGGCCTTATTGCCATGCGCTCTAAAAGTCCAACTGGGCTTATTATCAAGAGATGTCTTATTTTGGGGAAAACATGGTACTAGTTCCTCTCCAAAAGCTTAACATCTACGCCAAGTGGTAGATAAACATCTTGGAGACAGACAACTATTTTTAAACATTGAACACCTTTGGAATTTTAGCATGCATCATGAATTCTGTCTTAAAATGGCTGCCATGGAATTGGTTGTGACTTTCAATTCACCAGATGACTGTCAAGAATATGCCTTCAAAATGGCTGCTGTAATTGGTGTGAACAAAATAACTGTTTGCCAGGCTGCTCCAATAGTACAGCCAGTTTTACAGCATGCTCTCATATTCATTTTATCTTTTCCTCCCCCCTGAAAAAATGAGTCTAAGCAAAATTTTAGGCTTTAGTCATTCAGAGTTATTTGGAAGTAAAGCTGAAGTAATGTTTCAGTTTTTGGTATTTGAATTTTCTATTAAGATAAAAAGAATTTTTATAACATTTAGCCAGATAAGACATACAGTTCGTCATACTGTGTCTGGCCATATTAATATCAGTGGGGATCATGATACATATCCTTATCACTATCTAATGTTGTTAATAACTGGTCTTGTGATCCTCTGTCTATCCCAATAATTTATTTTTCCTGGAATCAAAGAGTGATCTCTAGCTTTCCTGACCTTGTCCTTATTCTTCCTTTGCACATGTAATATGTAAGGCAATTTTAAGAGAAAAAGATGGGAACAATGAAGAAATGAATTGAAATGGAAAACAATCAGAATCAAGATATTCAATCAGAATCAAGATTGGTTTGAATTAGGATTGGAATCAGAAAGAATTCAAAAGGATATAAAAATAAAAAGCTTTTTCTTTTTTCTTCAAATTCTTGAAACATTCTTCAGTTAACCCAGATATAAAGAGTAGATTGGAGATGACTTAAATGAGACTCAAAAAAGAAACTAGAGTTAGAGTTTATTCAATTTATATGCCGCCCTTCTCCCGAAGGACTCAGGGCGGCTCACAACAATAAAAACAAACAACAAACCATATTAGAAGATAACAATAAAAACAATAAGACTAACACGTATGTACAATTTATAAGAAATATAAAAGCCAATTAAAATCGAAGTGAGCCCTAGCCCATTTGATGAAATAGCCATGTCTTCAGGTCGCGGCAGAAGGAGCAAAGATCAGGAGTTGTCCGGAGCTTCACGGGCAATTCTTTCCAGAAGGTTGGTGCGCCCACAGAGAACGTCTTCCCCCTGGGGGCCGCTAATAAATAATAACCTTGAAAGCTTTTCGTTTGTTTTCAATTATGATTTATTGTTATTGAACATTTATTTCTATCCGTACAACTTTTAAAGTGACTTGCAGCAATAAAAAAATGTAAGTGGCAGTTTTTATTTTTTATATATTTAAAATTAAAATGAATATCTTACAATAAAATCTGTTCTACAAAAGCCTGATGACAGAAGGAATAATGTAGTTTAATTCAGATCCTTTTTCTAAGGTAAATGAATTTACATAACAAAAACTAGGTTAAGAATAAGTTGAGACAAAAGAAAGTCAGTTTTGAACATTAGATGTAGCTACTAACATCAGTATTTGAATGGCATACCTTTTGATGCCAAATAAATGTACAAGAACTATTGTAAAAGAGATGAATATCTTTAAATGCCAGTATTTTATGAATTTTTCAAAACTTGTTCTTTTACATAGGAAGAATATATCTGTTCCAGATTCTTCGTTTAAGTGGGATTTTGCAAGAGAAATAAAATCTGTGGCATGTTTAAAATACCAGAGATACTGGTTCTCAAGATAATTTCTTGAGTAAGACAATGCTACCAAAATTAATAGAAGTGGAAAAGGTCAATTTTAAATAATTTACTGTAGCAGTTAAATGGTTTAGGAAAATCTTTGAACTATTGCAATACAACACCAATCATATTTTTAGATATAAATAAGGGATTCAGGTTGTAAACCACTGCAGGGAAATGTGCCATCATCTAGAAATCGGCATTATAAAGAAAGTCTATCCTTTAATAATTTTGTGTTTGCACAGGAAACTTTCATAATGGCACATCATACATGTTTGCACAATTAATGTGGAAAGATTAACGTGCAGTACTTCTTAAGAAAAAAGACAGTGGACTAAAGAGACTGGCTATTATCTTTCAATCATTGTCTAGAAGTCCTTAAAAAAAATCATTTTGGGAGTAGGTTTCTATTCAATGCCAAAAACTCAAGAGAGAACTGAACCCTATAAGATAAGAGCTAGTAGGAAAAGCAAAGACTTAACATTTAAGGGCAATTTGTTTGTTTTCTGAGCTGCTTTCTAGCATTTGGTATCTTTACTCTTGCTAGTAACTTTCTGATGATCTAATCTCTTTACATGGCTCATCATATTGCATGGAGATTCTGTTTCTTCAATTAGCTAATTTTCCCAAATGCGTCCTTTGCTAACTTTATTTATGATAAAAAAAAATCTATTCCTGATTACTCAAGTGTTTTGATTGTACTAGCATCAAACATTCCAAAATGGTTGGTTCCTGGTATTAAGGGGAAACTGAAATAATTTGAAAGCTTAGTTTTTGGGAAGAAGAAAATCCTCTTCTTTTTCATCCAAAATCCAGGTGAAAGGGATATTTTCCACTCAATAACATTCTTAAGTGGATATTTTTCTAATGTACAGAAAGTTATACCTGCACAGCTAGAACTGAGCTTTGAAATTCCAGTTGGTATCAAAAAATACATACACTTTGAAAGTTTTTTTGTGATAGATATAATCTGCTCATACTAACAATTGAGATAACTTTGTTAGAGTGAAAACAAATAGAAAATTAATTCCAATGACACAACATCCAGAAAAAAGCACTTATATTTTTCTCCAGTAGCCTTGAAAATGAGACTGTGAAAAATATGTACTTACAACATTTTAAAATAAAAAGTTATTTTCAGTAGTTCAGTTTAGGGTATTTTAGAAAATATGGTTGTAATTTATTTTCAGACCTGAAGTTCAAAATATTGGTAGTGACTTTTTGATAACTTGATGATTACTACAATGAATCTTTAGAGCTAACTCACAAAATTAGTTGTTAACTCTGATGGTTCAATAGGTCTGTGTTAAAATTGATTACATATAGGATAATTTCAATACTTCATTAAAATTTTTTCATTTTTTAAATTTTTTAAAACATTTAAAAAACTTGGTTGTGTTTGTTGTTGCTACCTGAATGTTTTAATTGAAACTGGCGGTGATATAAGTGGAATAACTGAATGTTTTACACAAGCAGATACACAAAAAATAACTGTAGAAAATTCAAAATAAAACAATACTTATTTTTGTTACAATAAACAAAATTATTAATTATGATAGAATCATATAGATTTTCAATTTTTGGGACATGGAAATGAATATCTGAATGTTTTAAAACAAAAATACACATCAACATTTTTTAGTTCTAAATAAATGGGGCATAAAGAATCTAATTAAATAAAATTAGCTACTTACAAAAAATAAAAAAAATTAAAACTCTTCCTTCTCTCTTAATCTATGTAAACCTGTTTAAGGTGCAGTTGTTTTTCAGTGGCATATACTGTATACCAATATTTAATCTTTGGCATCTTTAGCTGTACAAATGCTAGAGATCTATTGCCAGTCAGGGCAGATGGCTGGTTTTAATGGGTTGATGTTGACTTTTATATTTACACTTCACTATTCACAAACACTAACTTTGTTATTGCAGATGATTAATATGATAAAGATTCTGACAGAAAATGCAGATACTGTATATGAAAAAATAATCCAGTGCCAAAAAGCAGGTAAGGAAATCATTTTCCATTGCATGCAATTATCTGCTACGTATTTTATTTATTTTTATTTTGTTAAATCTATTAGCCACCCATCTTTCTGTGGGGCTACCCTGGGTGGCTTATATATTCTATTTTATGTTATATATTCTTCTAAGCAGAAGAAACTGTACAGCTTAAAGAATTTTATACACTGCAAAATGTATGATGAATTTTTCAACTATGAATTTGGTTATATGAAAGAATGATTTGTATGGAATATTGTAGCAATAAACTCATTTGTTAGATTTTTTTATGTTGAAACTCTCGGAACAACACAGATTCATTCTTTTATATTAATCCTTTGACATGTAACATTTCTCCATCGTATTTGCTGTAATATATGGTCTTACAGGTAGTCCTCAGATTACAGCAGTTCATTTAGTGACTATTCAAGGAGGCATTGAAAAAAGTGACTTATGACCGTTTTCACATTTATAATGTTTGCAGCATCGCCATGGTTACATGATCAAAATTTAGCCACTTGGCAATGACAGTTGTATTTATGATGGTTTCAGAGTCCTGGGGTCATGTCATCACCTATTGAAACTTCTGACAAGCAAAGTCAGTGAGGAAGCCAGATTCACTTAATTGTGTTATTAACTTAGAAACTGCAGTGATTCACTTAACAACTGTGGCAAGAAAGTTTGTATAATACTCACTTAACAACTTTTTCATTTAGCAACAGAAATGTTGGATTCAATTGTGGTTGCAAGTAGAGGACTACTTGTAGTTTATTTTTAAGTTATAGTCTTATTACTGCTATTGATAAATTTATAGAAAAGCACAGGATATTATTTTCTTTGAAATATTGATTTGTGATACACAATTAAGAAACTGCATCAGTAAGATATAGATAATAGTCATTAGTGTGTAAGACACAATGATGAACAGATCGTTCAGGAAAAAGCAACTGGCAATGTGACTTTGAAGTTTGTTAGATTTCATTTAAACCATTTGCTTTTGTCTTTCCTTTGTTTCTTATAAGAAATAAAATACCCGTATTTTTTGGACTATAAGACGCACTGGAATATAAGATGCACCTTAGTTTTTGGGGAGGAAAATAAGAAAAAAGCTGGTAGGGAGTAGATCACCTCCCGGAATAACCCCAATCAGTTGTTCTCAGAGGTGAACTTTAGCAACAGGTTCATTAGTTGTGAGCTGTGCACCTTGCTTTTTTTTCACCCTCTGCAACTTTCGTTTTAGAGGCTTTTTTTCAGCCTCTCAAAGGGAGGTTTCAGAGGCTTTTTTCAGCCTCTGCCACCTCCGTTTAGGAGGATTTTTTTTCAGCCTCTCAAAGGGAGGTTTTAGAGGCTTTTTTCAGCCTCTGCCACCTCCGTTTGGGAGGCTAGGTGGGGCTACATTCAGATTATAAGACGCACCCAGATTTTCACCTTCTTTTGGGGGTAAAAAGGTACATCTGATATTCCCAAAAATACGGTACATTAATTTTGAGAAGGTGAAAAAATTTTACAGCTTAACTTAATATGCAAGCCAGATTTACAGAGTAATTGTACTCTGTACAATAGTAATTAGACAGAGTAATTGTACTCTGTACAATTACACAATCTTAGGGGGGAACAACAATTGTGTAAATTATCATGGCATTTTGTAGTAGGATTTTCTGCTATAGCAATAATGCTAATATTTGACTAACCTTCTGTTGCATGAAAAAGATAATAGATGATATTCCGAAATAGTTGTTGAATAAAACACTTTTAATATACGCATATTTCTTTAAGAAGTATCTCTTTAGTCTTTGGCTATTTTTGTATCCAGAACTTTATAGTGAGTAATGGCATAAATTATTAGTTTTGTAGCTCACATAGAATTCCACTAATATGAAACAATAAGTAAAATGTCAATTGTTTTTCAATGTTTCTAATCAAGAAAATGCCTTTTCGTTGGATCATTGGTTAAATTTTGTTGTATGGACTTCAGTTTTCTATGTTCCTTCATTGTGTCCCTGGAATGAAAAAATACTTTTTTCAAACTTTTTCTGGCATACCTGAGAACATGTATGTAATTATACAAAATTACAGAAAAATTGAGTCATATATAAAGACATTAGATCTTTGCCAGTTACATTATTATCCTCTGTAAGCACATATGTTCTGACTTACCTGTTTCAAGTTATGTAGATAACTTTGGGATTTGTTTAAATGATCATATTGCATTCTTAATGATGGTTTATCCTATTTGGCATCTGAAGCCAAAATATTATATCTAAATTAGACTGTAATACTAAATTTTGTTTGTAAGGGAACTTCAAGTCAGATTAGTAATTTATAGTCTTCATTTACACTTGTTCTAACTATAATATAACATTTTTCTTTTGTGAAAACAGCAAGAAAGCAAACTTCTTCTCTTTATATGTAGTATGTGTAATTTTTGCTCTTTGCTATTAATTGCTTTAGGTTGCTATGCTTGAGCTATTGAACCAAGTAGTAAAAACATACTGGAATCTTATATATTTCTACATATTATTTATTATGCCGGGTATCTTTTCCATTTTTAATAAATGGTTAGTTTTATATAACAATTATTCCCAGGAGTTATGATAAAAGCACATTAAAATCACTAAAGAATTGATTTTAGTACTGTCTGAGTTCCTCTAGAAAAAACTTTGTAGTTATTTATCTCACGTTGCATATTTTGCCACAGTAAATACAAGGGGAACTCAGGGAGTTGTAAATCTCCTTGTAGTATAACAGCTGTGCCAAAGGTGCCCATAAGAACTTTAACCTAAAGATAATTACAGATATGCTGCATTGAAGTGAATCATCATACTTCATTAGCAAACCATTAGCCAAACAATTTGATTGATTGATTGATTGATTGATTGATTGATTGATTGATTAGTTCTGAACTATGTCTTGGAAATCATTTATGAGCACAATAATAATAGAATACAGAATGAATACTACAGTAAAAGAAATACAACTAAATATGTAATTATCTAGATAAAATAGAAGAAATATAGAAACCTGGCATAGCAAATTATGCAGAAGTGTTTTATAAATGAGATGTCACAATTAAAAGTAAATAACATGAAGCTTGATACTCTTTCAGCATCTATTATTAAAATTAAACATGTTCTTCAATTGTACCAGATTTTATAAGATTTAAATTTAGTTGATAAAATATAAATTAGGCATTGCTTTGTTATTTTCCCTTTCTCTTGTGCAGAAGTCCTTGACTTACAACAGTTCATTTAGTGACTGTTCAAAGTTACAACTTCACTGAAAAAAGTAATTTATGACCATTTTTCACACTTACGACCATTGCAGCCCGTAATCAAAATTCAAATGTTGGCAACTGTCTCATATTTATGACTGTTCCAGTGTCCTGGGATCATGTGATAACCTTTTGTGATCTTCTGATAAGGATAGTCAATGGATAAACCAGATTCACCTAACAGCCGTGTTATTAACAACTGCAGTGATTCACTTAACCACTATGGCAAGAAAGATCGTGGGGCAAAACTCACTTAATAAATGTCTTGGTTAGCAACATAAACTTTGGAATCAGTTGGGGCCGCCTGTCAAAAATAGCTGTAGTTATTTCTTCACAGGCTACATTTTAGCATGCATAATTACACATATAATTTTACTGCTTCTTATAATAATTTAACTGCTTCTTATAATAATTCTGTAATACCAAATGTAATTTAACCCAAACATTTAACTCTGCAACAGTATATTTAATCTAACACAAACACAGATTATAACTCTGTATAGTATAGTAATAATTTCTGTGTTTTTGCTAGCAGCTAACAAGAGCCAAATGAATGCTATTTTCATTTTCCATATTTGAAAGATGAATTACACATATCAATCGCTGCTGAGCTTACTTTTGTTATCACTCAAAACCTTCATTCAGTAGCTACAACTAAATGACAACAGTTTTCTGTAAAGGCTCTGGTCAACTGTTTGCTGGACAAAAGGCTGTCCAACCTTTCTTTACATATAATAAAGATTGTCCCCAGAAATATCTGTGACCTGCATGCATGTGCCCAGCTGCGTATTTCTGAATGTACATGAAATCACATAACAACGAATAGTTTCTATAGAAAACCATTTTATTGTGTATTAAAAGTTATATTTAATTTGGTGGTATTACTATTTTTTTAATTTAACATGTTTTTAGATGCTAACTTTTTAGATGGAAAAAAATTGCTAAGGCTAATATGGGATGTTTCTATGCTGTGGTTAAGACATGATTTTCATTCATAAACTGCTCTATAAGTAATATTGTAAAAGATCAAGACTTACTTAGTTTTTCCCCCTTGATGCTCCCAACTTACAAAATCCAAATAAATATGAACTCTGTACGTAGCCTGGTGCTGAAATGGAAAGCATGTTCACTATCATTTTGCTTTGCACAAGCAAAAATTTTAACATTTGTGTTAATAATTTTCTATAGTAATATAAGCAACATTGATTGGCATTTCAAGCGGTCTTCTAGTTCTTAAGCCTCCAAGAATAGTTTTTTATCATACTGGGCAGATAGAAAAGTAAATCTGCTGAAGTTGGCTAAGACGTTAATAGGGGCTGGGGTCTCCAGTTAAGTGATGTGGGGCCCTGTGGCTACCAATACAGAGCCACTAATTTCAATGGAAAGAAGCAATGCCTTAAATGCAATTAAAGATAAAATATCATTTTACTTTAAAAGTAGTCTGACAGAGAGCCGCCTGAAGAGAACTGTATACACCCTCTCCTCATTTAGTGACTGTAATCCCTTCCAGGGACTTTGAATATCAGCAAAATTATTGCTAAGCAAACATATGACTGAGGGAAACATGAAGTCACTGGTTGCTGCTAGGCAAAGAGATTGCTTAAACAATCCATCTCTTCCAGGGCTGCTTTCCTCTGCAGTGGAATGCTGCCCTAAAAAGTGCTAACTGAAAATTCACAAGCCGAGGTCTGTGATTTTAATTGATTAGAACCCTTCCACTGACTCATGTTGCTGCCTGAAACTGATCAGAACTACCCAATGCTTTTCTTTTCAGGCCAAGAAATTTTGTTGTAAATACTGCAGTGTTCCAAAAATGATTTTGCAAATGGTCACTGATTGAGATAGTAGTCAACCTAGGACTAACTGAATATGAATTATTTTGCAGTGTTTCTAGTTTCTGAACTAAGAAAACATGCTGAGATCCCTTTGTATATAACATTAAAAACACATTATTTTAGTACATTTAGAATAATAGCATAATTTGATTTTATTCCTGTTTTTAATGTATTTTCTAATTTTGATAAGTCATCGATTGATAGGAAATTAATAAGCGTGTTTCCTTTTTAGTACAAAAAAAATCTTATAGTAAAAACATTGAAAGTTGAATAAGAAGGTTTAAATATGTCTTATTCCCCAGCAATGGAGTTCCATGAGAACTTACAAAATATAGGAGCAAAGGAAGGATTGAAAGAGAGAAAACTACAAAAAGCAGTGGAGAGTTTTACCTGGAATATTACCATTTTAAAGGTAACATTTGTTTATTGAAGTTTTTTCCTATCATAAATTATTCCCTTAAATTTGTTACTAAAAGAAAAGAATAATGACATGTCAAATATTCTACTGAGATAATTTGGTGTTTCTAAAGAACAATTGATGCAGAAATTTACAGAATATTACTATTATGTAAATAATAGTAGGTGTGGTCTATGTAGTAGCATCAATTGAATATTTTCTGAATATTTGAGCTTGCTTTTGAAAATATTTTGAGGAAGAAAAGGAATGAGATAGAGGAAATGGTGATTTGAGCATAAAGCAAAATAGGACAGTTATCAGCCTGTTTAAGTGATATATTCCTGCAACGAGAGATGAGCAGCAATTCTTCTCAAAGTCATGCATTTCTGAAAGGTGGCTATCTCGGACCAACCCATTTTGCAGGTTGCTGCCTTGTGTTACTTATAAAGTAATAAATATGAGATAAAAAGCAAATAAATAAATAAATAAAAATACAAAGTGATTTCAAAATGGAGCCCTTCGTAATGAAAGCTTCCATTTAGAAGCCTGGAATGAAGAAGACTAACTTTTCTGAGAAGTGATAAGATATTGTAAAGTTATCTTATATTTAAAAAAGAAGAAATAACAGCTGCTGCATTAACAGTAACACAGTTAAGAGAAATTAAGTACATTTTCAGTCTTTAGCAAATTCATCAATAGAATTTAATGATTTAACTACAGAAGTTAAAGTATTAACAGATTTTTCTTGTTTAGTGGTGGAATATGATTGCTTCATGCTTCTCTCTCTGTTTAACTACAGGACTTTTTTCCTTGTAAGTTCTGGCTGAATATAAAATCATACTGTAAAGCTGAGCTTTTTTAAAATAAAAATTGAAACATACGATTAAAATGCAAAATTGTTCCCATTTGTCATCTGGAGTATCTTTGATTCACTCAAAAGGAAAGAAGTATGACAAAATTAGTGCAGCTGCTTCTCTGTATTTACAATCTAATTCAATATATTTTTATGGACAAAAATTTCATTTGTTTCTGAAGGCATCTATGCCTTGAATAGTGGGATCTATTTTGATAATATAACATTTCATGCTATTTATCTTCCTATCCCATCATATAACCTTCTTTCAGTTTAAAAAAAAATACTTCCATTTTAACCTCTTTTCAAGATTATTCTGCTCCTGTTGCAGAGCTTTTGAGAATGGTTAGTACACATAATTTACTTTGTCCATATTAGTTATACTGTTTGTAATGATAAACTAGGATTGATTGATTCTTAAGAACAATAGCTTAATTTTAATATTTTTTTCTTGGTATCTAGAATCCATTTATACTTAAGCTTTTGTTTCCAGTAATACGATGGGATCAGCTATGCAGAAATTGGAACTTCCTAAATAGTTCTAAGGTTACTGCATGTTTTATAAGCACTTGCTCATTAGTTCCTGAAATATGATCAGTTTGAAAGAGACATGATAGCATTTGATTTCTGGATTGGAGGCTGTGCAAAATGTTCTGAGCTTGAAATGTTCTAAGCTCAAACTTTTGGTGCTAAAACATTTTCTTTTGACTTTGGGACAATAATGTGACATTGTTTTGAGTGTTTTAGCATTCCACAATTAACTTCCACTGCTGTTATATCCTTTAAGGCATTAAGATTTAGAAAGTACATTGGTCAATAAACAATTATGTTCTTTTTGCTTGTTTGTTGAGCTTTGTAGGCAGGCCACCAAATGTAAAGAAGCCAGTAATTAGCGAAGTATACTTTTATAATTGTGCTGTTTATAAATTTTGTTCAAAATAATACATTGCTATTAATTGAGTGATGTGATTTTGCAAAAGACTGCAAAAAGTTTACTTAACTGTTGCTTTTGTTGCTTGCAATTGGAATTTAGAATATTGAAATCATTCCTTGGTCACTTTCTCTGTAGATTGACTGGTGAGAGGACTCTGCAAACATCCTATCTATTTAAAAAATGAAGGAGCAAGAAGCTTTGTTTCCTAAAATGAAACACTAATGGAATTTTTGGAATTTTGTTCCAACATAGCCCATAGAATTAGTGTTTTGAAACATTCTGAATATGACTTCTGTTTCTTGCAGGGAACAAAACATGACTGATGAAATTTGGTTTATTTTGCCATCCTACTGATTAATTTAATGAACTCTTCCCTTTCCTGGTATCTTTTTTTTTGCTGGGTCAACACAGACAGAAGGCTCAATACAACTGAAAGTCATTCATTTGGAAATTTAACCTGCAAAGCAAAACAGGCCCATAGAAGCTGTATGGACCAGCACAGAATTTGTACTGCTTGTGTCATAATTATCGATAATTCAAATATAATTGCTTAGAAATGTTAGATAAAATAAGATAAAGTTATAGTTTTGCCTACCTGTGATAGAATTTAAAAAATAATTAAAATTTTTATTAATCATTAATATTAATATGGATTAAAATTAAGTTACAGTACTAGGAACAGGTAGATCATAAATTGTACTTTTATATATTAATTCATTTAGTAGTATGCTTAAACTACAAGCAACGTATTTAATATTTACAGTCTATTCATGATTATGACTAGTGCTGAAGAGTTTTGATTTTAACTTGTGAGAACAATTTCAAAATAATTTTTTGCAGATTTGTCTATGAAAAGTGCATTGTAAAACATTATGAAAGTTGTTAATGTTAGTGTCTTCAAAAGAAAAAAAATTGCTTGGCTGATGATAGTATGCAGCATGCTCTAGTATACCTGTGGAAAGGTACATTTAGATCCATATTCTTAACTGATCTAAAAGACATTCCTTATATTGACTGAGTAGGACATTTCATTCTCCTATGCAAGAGTGACGAGCTACAATTACAAGAACTTTGGTAAAGAAAAAGATTGTTTATCAGCAAACATGGACCATGTAACACTTAAAATATTTCTTTCTGATCATGGATTGTGTAACACTTAAAATATTTCTTTCTGATCTAGAAAGCAGTTTGTCATAGTCTAATCAGACTAATGCACAAATAGAAGCCACTAACCATATCTCCTTTTTCCAGTTCACCAAGAAGTCAGCCTCCGATTATCTTTTCCTATGTGCCAAAACTTGTGGGTTTTATTTTATTTGTGCTAGCTCAGTTTTTCTAATATGCTTGCTTTCCTCTTAGGTAAACTCCTTCACTCCAATTGTCTATTCTGTATTGAATCAGGAATGAATATAGAGCATGTGAATGCACACCAATGCACTGGGTCACTGGTTGTTGCTTTCTGCAGCCATTTTTCCTGAGCTACTACAACCATAAAATGCTGTATCTTTTTTTTTTTAAAAATAGATCCATTAAACCTCTTCAAATCCAGTATTACTATCAGTTGCAGCTATCTTCATCCTCTGTGTTTAACCCAGTATCTTTCAATCTCACTGAGAGTTTGCATCATGGGTAAATGAAAGAATTTCAGGAGCACATTTAACATGCAGAATGACATATTGTTTCCATAGTCCAAATTTTAGGCATGCACTCATTTCAAGATATTTTCGGAACCGTGGCAATATTTGGTATATTATTGGTCAAGATAAGTTATTCTGCTATGAATGTGAGCTACCATCTGTTGTCCTATATCAATCTAAAACTGGATAGCCAATTATTTGCTAGTTGCTTCTAAATTCCCCAGTACTTTGAAATAACTTGATTTACCAATAACAGAAGTGAACAAGCCTCAGATGAAATAACAGAGTTTTTGTTCACTTTATTTAATAGTTAGATTGCAATGCTTTTCAGATTAAATTCGAAATGCAATTCACCAGGTTAATTTCAGCAAATTTGATTTATGATGAGAGTAATGAAGTAAAATAAATAAAATAAATAATACATTACTGAATTTTATGGAAATGGTTCTGATAAAGTATATGATTCATTTATTCTATGTTTTAAATTAACATTCTTTGTTTTTATGGGAAAATAAAACAAAGTTTTAATTTGACAAATTAAGGAATGCATTTAAAGTGAAAGTTCCATTGATTCCATTGTCTCTTACAACAAACTAAAACTGCCAAATGTAACTTTCTGTGATTCTGATTTTTCTATTTTAATTGTCCAATTATTTGGCTCAGGGGGAAAAGTAACTTTAAAATTTCTATAAATACCTATCGTTTGATCAAAATATCTTTGGCTTTCAATATGCTTGAGAGTTTCTGTGACTATGATTACATTCCTAACTGTGTCTCTTAAGACAGGTGTACATTTTTTTTACCTTCTTCATTTCAGAAACTGCAGAACTTAATCATTTTTAGCAATTGTTAAGTAAAGTCAATCATTCCAGCCTTCAAATATATTTATTTTCTTAAAGGTATGGTCTTGCTCCATTAATTATATATCTGATATACAAACTGAATTTTCCTAACATGTGAGATTCTAGACAGAACAGTTAAGAATACAGTATTCAAAATCTTTCAGATGTGTGGTATGCTTTGGTGGGTGCCTATCCAGTTCTGTGTTTCTAAAAAAATTACTCCGGGCACTTTGGAATTCCCAGTTGAATGCTCACTGTTTTAATTTCATCATTGAAAAAACAAGATGTACAATGTATGATCATTATAATTGCTGGATCACAAGCAGTAATAAATTTCTCATGGTTTCCATGGGTTCTTGGATTCCACTCAAAATGCAAAACGTTTGCTTTTGCCAAAAGTTGTTTGGTGGGAAAGATTCTTGTCTTTTAAAAATATGTATTTGACCACTTGGATACAGAGCAGTCCAGCCGTATTATCTTCATGTGTCTTAGCTGAAACAGATCTGTTTTTCATCTTTATGAAGGGGGGGAGCTATTGTAGGATAAATCAAGGCTGAAGAGTAGATTTAATATTGATAAATGAAACTCCTTTTGTTCTTAACAGGGCCAAGCTGATCTTCTCAAATATGCTAAAAATGAGGCATTGGAGAACCTAAAGCAAATCCGAGATGCTGCTGTTTCATGTGGATTGAATAAATCAGTATCATCTGCAAATGTCGAATCTTCAAAGCCCTGACAAAGCTTAGAAGCAATACCAGAAAGAAACTGAGAATGAAAGAAAATTCTCATTCCTTTGGAGTTTATAACTCTGTAACTGTTGTAGTTGCACAAGACATTTTTCTTTGCACTTACTATTTTTTGTGGGAGGGGGAGGGAGGAATCCTGGAGTTTTAAAAGCACAACTGGAGAAGCTAATTACAATTTCTAAAAACTGTGAATGTATGTAGCAACTCTATATATGAAGGCAATTGAATTATTTTCATGGAAATAATATTGCTGGCTAAAGCATCCTTTATACATGTTAAATGCCATAATTCAAGAACTATATGCAGAAAATTCCATTGTTATTAAAAGAGAAACAAATCAGGTTTATAAATTTGTTATAATGGCAAGGGAAGGAGCTTTTGTCATTGCTCAGAAAAGTGCCTTGATCCGAGGGGAGGGGGGAATCTAGTTATGTTGTATATACTTTCCTTGATTTAGGGTAGTTTGAATAATTAAACCCATTGCTGATATATGATTTGTAAAAATTGGAGAGTAAACTATGGAAGTGCACACATTTTACTGAATTGTGTAATTGAAGACATTTTACAGAATTGTGTGATTAAGAAACTTGGCAGTGTTCAGGTAGGAAAGTGCTTTTGTTTGGGGTTTCTTTTGTTGTTGAGCCATAAATAAAAGGGGAATATAAATACAACATGCTTACTCTGGCATTGTGCACTAAGGGAGAACCATTGCATTTAAAAACATGCAATTAATCTGCCATTAAATGCCTGAGTAAGGCACATACCTGTTTCCACTCAAGAACATCTGTAGATGTCTAAAGCTAATATAAAAGTGACCAAATTGTAAACAAAATTTTGTAAATAGTTTTTCTTATTATTTTATGGATGTGAGGTATTCACATTAAAATGTTTTATGGTACAGTTCCCTTATTAGTTGCCTAAACTGATTCCTTGCTGGTCTCGGGTTTTAATAAAGTTTTAACTTCTAGGTCCATTAGCATAACTATTCAGTACTTTTAATACAGACTAATTGCTATGATTTATTTTAAATTCATACTCACTGTAATATGAAGATACAAACCCAAGATCTGCCTTCTACTGCTATAAGCAGTAATATGTGCTTCAGAATAATAAACTGCAATTTAATTGAAGCACATTTAATTAAAATTTTAGAAATGTAAACAGTTTTTAACATTTTGTTCAAAGGGTATAGCACTATAGCACTTAGACTTATATACCGCTTCACAGCCCTCTGTAAGTGGTTTACAAAGTCAGCATAATGCCCCCAACAATCTGGGTCATTTTACCGACCTCTGAAGGATGGAAGGCTGAGTCAATCTTGAGCCTGGTGAGATTCGAACTGCCAATTACAGGCAATCAGCAGAAGTAGTATGCAGTACAGCATTCTAATCACTGTGCCACCATGGCTCTTAGTATAATTTTTTGGCATTATCCCAACCATTTTTATCCCTATTTATAAGAGAGACTCCTTATTCATAATGCTACATCTTAACTATGGATGAAAAAATAGTTTGGTTTAATGATTAAGGCATCTGGTTACAAAACCAGAACTGAGTTCAACTGCCATCCTAGCCATGAAAGCTTACTGGGTGACCATGGATTAGTCACTTACTGTCAACTCAGCTCACCGGGTTGTTGTAGGGAAAATAGGAGGAAGAAAGTATGTTGGATAGTTCACCACCTTAAGTTATTTATAAAAATAATAAAGGGATACTAATTAAGGAATCATGCAAGCAGTCCATTAATTAGTGTTAAACATCAAGTTTGATTCTATTGCATACTGTTACCTACTTGTACACATTCCTATCACTATCTTTGGACATTAACTACAACCAAAGAATACATTGCTTCTGTTGAAAACTATAAAAAAGACTACGGGCTCTGGAAGAGAGTGGGATACTTGCTAGTGTTGAACCTGTTGAAAATGTGCAGCTTGTTTCTATTCTCTAGATTATTTTCTGAAAGAATGTCCTTAGCTAAGTTTTTATCTTTTCCGTAAAGGAGATTTTGAAATGTAATTCATGCAAAGTAATCCATCAAAAGATTTCATGATACAAAAAGAAAACTGAATAAGTGAAAACCCATTGAGCTTCTTATATTTTCCCCAGTTGTATATAGGTTGCTGTTAACTCCCTAATCACAGCACAAGATAGGAAATTTAGATTGTAATACAGGAGGCCCTTTGAACATGCTGAGACTTATTTCAAAGCTTCATGGCACATGACTATATTGTTTAGCAATAGCAATCTTGACACTACTTATTGCTATCATTATTCAAATCCCATCAGTCTTTAGCTGAAGACCCACCCCAGTCCAAGAAATTCACAGCTTACTCTCTCCCAGCTCTGAGCTTTAGTTCTTCCAAGGAAAGGGACTGCCTCATATTCAACTCCCCAAATTATCTATTTTCCCCCCAACTCTACCCTTTTGGTTCTGCACTTGTCTAACAGGGAAGCAAGCAGGACCAGAAGTACACAGCTCTGGGGCTGCTTGCCATGCTGAGGCTGTTGAACTGCAAGAAACCCTTGAGCTGCAGTGTGAAGCAGCCCAGATGCAATCACCCTCACCGCCTTACTTTCAGGCCAGCTGACTTGTCATCATCTGTCTCCTGCTGCTGATAAGATATGCCTGCCTTTCATTATGCAATTGCTGGGCACATGAAGTCTTCTTCCCCATGTCTTTTAAGGAAATAACTGAGTAACCTCAGAAAATTTTTGGGTGACCAACAGCTGCCTCATTAAGGGCATGCTTGATTAGCAGTAGGAGCAAGAAGATAGCAATGATGGAGACATTGCAGTGCAGGGAGGCCAAAGCACAGACATGGAAAGAAAATAGATGGAAGAATTGTTTAGCAAATTTATAATACACACGTCTCATGATCCAAAATGAGTTCAAGTGCTCCTGCAGTTGTAAATCTAATTGGATTGCCAAGGGCTTAAACTTATCACATGACTGCGGGAGAGAAGTTCTGAATAGTTGTAACTTTGAGGACTATAAGTACCATTTGTTCAGCCCCCCATAATTGAATGATTGGACAAATGGTCATAACTCAAGGGCTACTTGTTATTTTCCTTTAAGCATAACACTTTTTGTTTGTAATGCTATAATTTTTCAGATTCTTTTAAGAATTATGAAGGGTTTAAGCCAATCTGAATATCAGTACCAAAAATCAACTTGTGCTGAGCTGGTTTTGATTTCTTCAGGAACAGAAATTACTTGGCTAAGAGCATGTGAAGAATATAATGTAATCATTTCCTTTAGTGGTGCAATTCCAACTGCAGGGCCTTCTGAATTACATGACATTTGTAGATCAGTAGTTGAAAATCTGCTGTTGAGAATAACCACAAAGGCTTTTGAGAGTTTTAAAATATTCTTAAAAATGCATAATGGCAATCTTTGTTATTGA
This sequence comes from Grayia smithii, assembly GCA_032468115.1. NCBI lineage: Eukaryota > Metazoa > Chordata > Lepidosauria > Squamata > Grayiidae > Grayia > Grayia smithii. The sequence continues at coordinate 18,794 of JANHFM010008006.1, forward strand.
GCCTTTTTTCATTGGCCGAAGCAGCCATTAAAAACAAAAACAATTTTAGAAGCTTAAGTTTTCTGAAAATGGGAGTGAAATGAGCTGCTGCAACAACAAAGGAAGTACAGACATTATAACAACTGTAAAAAAATGGAAAGAGGGAGGGCAAAACAGGTTTCCCAAGAGTTACTTTAAAAGCCACAGACCAGCAACTAAATTATATTTCCTCCAGACACACCCCTAAAAAGCAAACGAATTCAGACTAATTCAGCATCTGAGCATTCTCTACCTGCCACATTGTATATGGAGAACTAAGCTCATAAAAGCCACATTTTCTGCAAATGTCTCCAGCATTTTGCATTTACCTAAGTAAATTTACAAGATTCTGATTGGACTTTGAAGAGGGTCCTGTGGAATTACTGATTAATTAATACAAGGCATTATAGTCCTAGTTTTAACAATATGGGATAAATAACTGTTTCATTGCTGAAAGCAAGTGGAATACTAATAATTTCCTGAAAAGGGATATGTGAAAAGCAAAGGAACTGATCTCACTTTTTCAAAAAGTTAGGTCTGCTGTATTCTTAAATTGTTTGAGGCGCAAGTCATTAACACCAGGAAATGCTCTTCTGAATTATGAAGCAGTTGCATCTGAAACAATATTGCACAGTTGGGGAACATGGTATTAGAAGTCTTTAGTTACAAGAAAATGTAAATAACATTACCTTAGCAGTCCTATGAAAATATCCAGGTATTTGCTTAGATTGACCATGTAGATTAATTATTATTTCCTCTCCTAAAAGTTAACTAGAAAAAGTATTTAAGAGGAAGTATTAAGATGTTCAAAGATAACATAATTTGTGTAGCTAGTATGTGCCCTTTATGCTACATGAGGGCTCGGTGATACTGCTTGCAAAAGCTAGGACATGTGATCACTTCCAAAACAATGCTACTGTTCCTCCCTCAAAATTATTTTTCTTACAAAATGCCAACATGTCTCGTAAATTTAGCATGCTCACATGACATCTTGGAAATATCATGTTAGCTTGCTAAATCATAGATGGTTTAATCTATTGCTTCTTTATGAAATGCAGATATTCAACCTGGATTGTACAATTTATTGAGTGTGATTCTAGATGTATGCTTACTCACCAAATAGCAGCCACAGATTATGGCCCACCATAAAACATCCCTGTGGTGGAATTCAAATTTTTTGACTACCAGTTCTGTGGACGTGGCTTGGTGGGCATGGCAGGGGAAGGATATTGCAAAATCTCCATTCCCTCCCCACTCCTGCGAAAAGGATATTGCAAAATCTCCATTCTCACCCTACTCTGGGGCCAGCCAGAGTTGGTATTTGCTGGTTCTCTGAACTACTCAAAATTTCTGCTCCCGGTTCTTCAGAACCTGCTGAATAGCACCCTTGCCTGTACCCAAAGTTAATCAGGTCAGGTTGCTCCCTTTTCTAAATGTAACAGAATAATTTCTGCTCTTGGCTTACTTGTATCTTTTTTTTTCTAGGAGAAAGATATTTTCAAGTAAAACAGCTTCTTGCCTCTTTTTTATGTAAAGAAAGTCCATGAGTCCTAGGTGGGATTCAAAGTCATCCTGGTAAACTAGGATGATATTAAAATGAAGCTTTACTCTGCAACATATTACACCCCCCTGCCCATGATTATTGTTTTTAAATTTGTAACACACATTTAAATGTTTTTAATTTAAATTCTTCAACAAAGGTCCCTCAATTTATGCAAAATTTGAACACAGTAGTCAAGCACAGAACAACAAATATAAGAGAAAAGAAGCACACTGCCCTGCAAAGTAAGCTATCCAGACTAACGGCTAACAACTCCCACAACAACGAACAAACCTGGACTAAGAACCTATCCAACCACAACACAAAGATGTGGAACAAGAAGTCCTGATAAAGGGACTCAACTTCAACCACAAAGATGCATCAAACAGAATTCCTAGCAAGCCTCAAAAACATCTTAAAATTGAAAGACCTCAGCAAAGAAGTGCAACAACAAATACGTCAGACTTGTCTTGATGCTAAGACCCAAACAAAACTCCAGCAATGAAGTCCATCAAAACTGATAACAATATTGTCATCCTACCAGTCGACAAAGGTCAAATAACAGTCCTACTAGACAAGACTGACTACATACAAAAGGCCAAGCATTCCTACAGGATACATCCATCTATAGACAACACCGACCCAACTGGGAAGCTGACCAATAAGATCAATAAAACCCTTAAAAAGTTGCAAGAATCAAATGAACTCACCAAAGAAGAATATCAGAGAATGAAAGCAACTGACTTAAACATAGTTCAGTTCTATGGACTTCCAAAAGTGCACAAAGAAAATACCTCACTCAGATCAATTGTCTCATTCCCTGGCACATCCATTTTAAACCTTGCAAAAGTAATGTGGAAATGTCTAAAGTACCTAATCAGTGATTCCCAATACTCCATATACGATGCCACACAATTCATGGACAAGCTCAAACACCTATACATTGACAAAGATGAAACAATGATATCATTCGCTGTTACGGCATTATTCACATCAGTAGATCTGAAACTAGCAATTGACTTAATCAAAGAACTACTGGACAATGCACAGCCACCAAAAGAAAGCATATGTGAACTCATCCAACTATGCTTGACTACCTACTTCAAATTTAACAGATCTGTGAACAACTGAAGGGATTGCCTATGGATCTCCTATATCTTGGCTAGTCACAGAAGTTAGCATGCAAAAGATGGAAGAGATTGTACTTCTGCAGATAAACCCCAAGCAATGGGTATGCTACATTGATGATACTTTGTGATATATTTTTTTTTGCATATGGCACATGTTAGCCAGGGATCACCAAAGCAGCTACCTGCCTTTGTGAAAGGAATTTTTTCAGGTGATGTTATCTTACCCATGAATGCCAGTAGGCAATTGGGGGAGGCTTCTTCCTAGCCCTACATGGTTTATTCGCTCACAGGAATCACTGCCGAGCTGCCAACCTCAGCAGAGTGCAAGTTCAGCATCTTGCCACGTGAACCACCAAAGCCCCTACCTTTGTGATAATCAGGTGCAAGTTTGATCAACCTAATTGCACTGGATTATATCACCTTTGTGATAATCGGGTGCAGTCGGGTCGATCAAATTTACCAAATGACCAACAATGTCTTCGATCTACTGTAAAATCCGATTTACAGTAGAAACCGAGAATGACAACAAACTACCATTTCTGGACATTCTTGTAACCAAAACTACCACTGGCCAACTTCTAACATCTATGTGCAGGAAGGCAACACATGCAGATCAAATCCTCAACTTCCACAGCAACTACCCAAAATGCCATAAGCAAAGCTTCATCAGAACACTGTTTGGAAGAACGGAATCCCGTTGTAACACTATGGAGGCCAGATCAGCAGAACCAAAACATCTATGCAAAGTGTTTGAGAGAACTGATACCCATGGAACTTCATCTAGAGATGCCTACAAAAAAACAATACAAACACTCAAAGTAATACAACAACTATAACAGGAACAACAACAACCAGACAAATCACAATCCCCTACGTACAGAATGTTTCAGAAATGACAGCAAGACTATTACACCAACATGACCTCAAAGTAGCCCACAAGCCAACCTCAACTCTCAGACAGACCCTGTTAAAACTGAAAGGACAGACAGAAACAAACCAAAGATCAGGCATCATACCAAATCTAGTGCAGCAGTTGCAAAAAGCACTATGTTGGACAAACAGGAAGAAAGCTAACAACCAGACAGAATGAACACTTTCTGGCTATCAAAAGACATGATTCAATATCCCTCCTGTCCATGAAGATTCAGAAGGTCACAAATTTGATCTAACCAGGACCATAGTTGTAACCCAGGTGAAATCAAGAAGAGAAAAGAACTCCTTGAAGCCTGGTTTTCCACCAATGTCAATAAACAGACAGATTGACATCGATTTAGTCTACAAATCTCTGAGAACAAAAGAACTGCATTAACCACAATTCCAAAGGTAGCATTTAAAATGAACAAACAGGCACTATACAGCAACAAAATTATAACCCATTGGCTCACAAGAAATTGGAGCACATCTCAGTAACAACAGTCAGCCACTCAAACTATCAAACAATCCGAAATCAGATCATAACTCAATAATATCCAAACAAACAACATTCAGACTAATTTGCATCTCATAAAAAGGTATTTAAAGAACACTGACAGGTGAGCAAAATTCAAAACATATTGACGATGTCTCCTCAAATGGCAATGAAATATTTGCAACCAAATTGCCAAGCTTGGAGCGCAAACCAACAGCCTAACTACCAATCCGAGCTACTAATATTCACACACATTTCAGTCTCTCAGGCATTCTGTGCCAATGGTTTTTGTTTCTCTGGAGGATATTCCACAGTAAGAGTGCATCAATCACTACTTCTATCCCAGCTTTCTTTCTTTCCAGGTAGTCTTGCTTTTGAACAATAGTTTATATCTAGACCATTATGAAAACAATGAAATGGCCCTATCTCATGTTCTATTCCAGCCTTGTATCACTCAACATAAATTTTACGATGGCAATCAGATGCACCTTGATTGTAGAAAAAAAATATTTCTCTCTTCCTTAAAAAGGTCAAACTGTCTTGGAGTTGAGGTCGACTGCCGGTGAGTCCCAGAAGACTTTTGCCATTTTCTTGATAATAGAAAAAAAAGTGGTATGCTCTTGCTTTTTTCCAGAATATTTTTGACTTCCTGGACTTTTGCTGCCCTGGTTATTCTAATGATCTCCCATCTGAATTTTAACAAGGTCTCACTCTGCCCAATCTCATAGCTGTTTGAGATCATCTGGGTGTAGCCATTGGTTTAGCAATATTTACTTTTTAGTTCAGTGCCGCCATTCATGGCAAGAGGTTCCATGGCATGTGTCATTGTGCATGCAAGCAGCAGCATTGGCACACCACACAGCCTCCTGCCACAAATGGCACCAATGCAATGAGCCTTGTGGCGTTCTGCCTCAACCGGCATCACCGGTGCAACAAGCCATGTGGTGTCTGCTGGTGAATGGCTACAAGCGGCTGCAAAAGTTGTCGGGCAGCAGCACAACAGGTATCTGGGCATAGGAGGTCTGGCTATGGCGGTCCTAAGGTAAGCAGGTGCAGAGTGCATGGGGCAGCTCCACCCCGCAAACCCTGTCCTAGCTTGATTTTTATTCATGTGCCTCACCCCACATCGTACAATCAGATGGTGGGTGGGGATTATTTGGGAGGCACAGGCATGAAAATCAGGCTAGAGTTAGGGTGATGCTTGAACAATGGGAAAATATGTTGACAAAGGGTTTAAAATTCACATTAAATTACAATCTAAAAGAAAAAAATTATAAGATGATGTATCATTGGTATTTAACACCAGATAAGTTATCTAAGATGTATAAAGATATGTCAAATGAATGCTGGAAATGTAAAAATAAAGAGTGAAACTTTTATTATCTATGGTGAACATGTGATAAAGCAAAGATTTTGCTTTATTGGAGTACATTGGAGTATGATTCATATTTTAATACATTTTTTAAAAAAAATTGAGAAAAATGAAAGCAGAACTTTTCATTTTGGGTTTAATTGAAAAAGCTAGAGAAAAAATTTGGAACTTTGTTATTATATATGTTGACAGCAGCAAGACTATTGTATGCACAAAAATGGAAGGACATTTTGATTCCTACTATGGACAAATGGTTAAAGAAGTTGATGGAATTGGCTGAAATGGCACAATTGACCACTTTGATTAAAGAAAAAGATGCAAGTACTTTTGTTCCCACATAGAGACCGCTTCTGAACTTCGTGCTTGATGGGGAGAAGAACGAAATTTTTACTTTGGTTTTACCAATTAGACTGATAGATCTTTATAGAAACGGCTTGTTCATATTATTATGAAAAACATAAAGTTGTGATTTGATGTTAATGGCTTATTTTACTGTAATAGAGAGAATAGGAAGTCAATGCTTTTTCTTTTTTTCCTCACCTCTCCTTCCCCTTTCCCTCTCCAATGCTCTCCTATTTACTTTGTATTTTGTATGTTACATTACTTTATAACTCAATAAAAATGTTAATGGAGAAAATTGGACTAGCACTTGTTTTTGGGATAGGTCGTATTTTCGAGAAAACTATAGAAAACAGCAGGTAATCATATTGCTGGAAGGAGTTCATAAATTATAATTAAAGGGGCATCCAGTATGTTTTGATTTGCTGATTTGAAACAAATACATTAAAATATCCTCAAGTTATTGTACCTTTACTGAGTCACCTCTGTTATCAAGAGAAGACTGGAAAACTATTTGCAAGAATGGTATGAGGATTCCTGCACTGAATAGGAAGTTGGAGTAGAAGACCCCAAAGTCGTCTTTTAATCCTATGATTTTATAATAAGCATAAAATAACTGTTTTAATTGAACTATTTCCTGCATTTAGATACTGGGTTGTGGAAAATTACAGTCCTTAAGATAGAAATATAGATGGTGACCTTTTCACTTTAAAGGGACAGTTCCAAATTAAACAAGCTGTTTAATTAGATGAACGGTAAATAAAAAGCAATTGTTCATCATGCATACTGCAATTTTATGAATATGTTTTACAACAGAGGAAATACTCATGAGTGAGTCAATCTGTTTAAATACATACATATGACTTGTGTTTTTTCCTCCCTGTATCAAGAGTTCTGGATGGAACCCTAAAACATAAATGTATTATGATCCGGGAAACCCTAATGGCCCCAGTTCTATCAAGATTTTAATACTATGGATCAGTGTTTATCAATCTTCAAATCCAAGCTGGCTGGGGAATTCAGGGAATTGAAGTCCACACATCTTAAAGTTGCTAAGGTTGAGGAACACTGCTATAGATTATTAAACATTAAGCGGGGATCGTGAAACATTTAGATTTCCACTTATGATTAATAAGTGGATTAAAACAATAAATAACCAATCAATATAATTTCTGAAACAATATTAAAAACAAAGCACACTAGGTTATCAGAGAAGAAGCAAGTAATAATCTACAGATATTAATTCAAAGAGACAAGGCAGCAAGTCTTCAAGAATAAGGGGGCAGACAATTTCATGAAATCATCACTTGAATGGAGCATAGAGTTTAGATCAGTGATGGCAGACCTATATGATACATGTATCCAAGATGACAGGCCACAACATTTTGGGTGAAATGGCAGTATTCACCAACACCCAAAAACTATTCTAGTATGCTTTGTTCTCATATAACTTATAGAGGTTGCAGAGGCCACACAAAAATGGGGTGTGCTCTTTTGTAGCAAAAATTGTACACAAATGGAACATGTTTCAAAAAAAAAAAAAGGCTGCATGCAACCCAGAGCAGCCTCAGGCCACAGTACCCTGTCGACAGAAAGGGAATGCTGCCTAAAGGTATGGAGCACAAGGCAGATCCTGGAGAACATTTTGGGGCAACTGTACCACTTTGAGAATGACACAATTCAATCTTTCTAAATGGCAGCGGTGGTGCTAAGGCTGAAATCAAGGCCCAGACCTTGACTTCAGGCCTAGCCTCAGTGTTGCCATAGAATATAGCTGTTCAGGGTACTCTAGATTGGAAGGAGATAGGAGAACTGTTTCTCTTGTTGATGGATGGGGTGACATGCCAGCAGAGTCAAGTTAGGCATTTTCTGAGTTTTTGACACAAGGAGCCCAAAGGTTCATCATCACAGATTTATATGAAAAGAGGAAAAATATGAATCAAAAGAAACTTAAAACTTAAAAATACAAATACATTATTGAAGCTTCTGGAGTCAGCAAAGACCAATCAGCAAAAATACACGGGCAAACAATAGATACAAACTCAAAAGTAAACCGCTCCAAACTCGATTGCAGAAAATATGACTTCAGCAACAGAATGGTCAATGCCTGGGAATGGAACAGTCATTAATTGACTGTTGTTACATCGTCAAATCCACAAAACTTTAAACTGTCTACCGTGGACTTCACCCCATTCCTAAGAGGTCTGTAAGGGGACGTGGATAAGTGCACCAGCGTGCCTACCGTCCCTGTCCTACTGTTTCCATTTATTCGTACTCATTTCTTATGTATATACTTATACCTGCTTATACTTATATGTTTATATATTATGTTCATACTTATACTTGTTTTTTCATACATGCTTGAATAAATTAATATGCAAGACAAACAGGTGCCACGGGTGGTAGGGATAAGTGAAATTGATAGAAAAGAAAAAGAAACTGAAATATACTTTTTCCTCAGATGCATTGTTTGTTTGGCCTGGTTTTATGTGCACAGAAGTTGGCCTAGTTTTTGTTTTTTTTTTGCGATGGTCAGGGGAAGGAGAGGGAGAGAGAGAAGGGGGGAAGATGCTCATTTGAGCAGAGTTCCTAACTCTTCTGTTCTGAATGTTTCAGGGTCCTTTTGATTCTTTTTATTTAGCAAATTAAAATAAATCAATCTCAGATTTTCTCTTGGAGATTTGGGCATCAGTAAGGTGTCAGAAGAGGAAAAAATGAAATAGCTTTTCTGAGTTGAAGGGAGGAGATTCTGGAATATAATGATTGGCCACAGATAGAAAATTGTCAGTGAGAAATCTTTCTGAAGCAGCAGGCCAAGACAAATTCAAACAATGCAATTCCCATGTGTACAACTCTCAAGATTTAGCCTTCTCTTTAGAGCAGGAGAGTCAAACTCGAGGCCCACAGGCCAGATGCGTCATGCGCTGGCCGTGCCCATACTCTGTTTAGCGAAGGGGGAAAATCATATGTCACATGATGACACTGACAACGCTAGTTTGACACCCCTGCTTTATAGCAGCATTTTGTTTCATCAACTTGTTTCTATTTTTCTAGCTAACCAATTGTCCTTTCTTTCCACTTTTAGAACTATGATTTTAAGCAAGCAATATTGGAAATAATACAAGTGTTAAAGAGCCTCCCTTTTTATAGCAGGCTACCTTTACTCAACATAGGTTTCCATTTATTATTAATTGAGTGGGTGAGAGTTTTTCCATCTTTTCATCATTCGATAACCAAATACCAGAAAATAAGACATCCCCTGATAATAAGTCCAATCGGGCTTTTGAGCGCATGTGCTAAAATAAGCCTCCTCCCTGAAAATAAGCCCTCCCAAAAAATATTTAAACACAGAGCTGGAAATCAGGTAAGACAGCAAGAAGAGCCCCATCTTGCTCCATGCGCCCCAAAATAATAAGACTTCCCCAAAAATAAGGCCAAGCACTTGTTTCAGGGTTCAAAAAAATATAAGATAGGGTCTTATTTTCAGGGAAACACAGTATTAATTATTATCCACAATGGAATAAATTGCAGTTAAGAAACTTAGGCTGTAGCCCAAAAGTATGTTTCATTAAAAAGGATCAACAGCTGTTTCTCCTTGACTGAAATACAGTCAGTTCTGTCTCAGTTCTTAATTATTTCAATTCTCTTTGTTTTAGGAAAGGATATGAAAGATACAGTAAATGAAAAAGAAGGAACATTGAAAAGATTTTTAGAGGCTACATTTCAGAATGAATGCATAACATTAAACTAAAAATGCAAAGTCAACTATAAATTAAAAAGGCTATTTTGTAGAATTACAAAGATAATATATTTTAGTGCTCTGTTTGGTTTTGTGAAAGGCATTCCTTCTGGACCCAAATGAGGAGTCAGAAAATGTAGGGATTTGCTTATTAAGTGTCGGAAGGACTTGGCAAACATAATTAATGTGAATATCTTTTTTATCTTTTTTTAAAGGAGACCTAGAGAATTTTGGAACTAGCTTGAGAGGTCATCCTTGGGTCCTTTTTAATAGTATTTTATTCCTGGCTTGCTCAGGGTCAAATAGGGAGTCAAACTGGGATGCAATTTAGGGAGAGAGCATAAACTACATAATAAACACATGCTTAGACTTTCTGCAAAATCAAAGTCTCTTCCTGCCTTTCTAACTTCAGTTGCTATTGGTTGCCTTCCAAATCTTTGTTCTTTATATTTCTTCTCTGTTGGATCATTCTTCAAATTTCTTTGGTCTCCAATGTTCCTTCTTTCTTAATTCTGTTTCCATAAATCTGGAAATACCTCTGGACTTGACTTTTTAACGAAGAGACATTCAACCACTGTATTCAGCAAGAGTCTCCCCCACCTTCAATTATCCATCATTTTGGGGAAGGATTTTCTAAGATTGCATTTAAGAATATAACACAAATGATTGAAAACAGCTGGAGGCTTTCATTTTGAGGGCTATCTGAAAAAAGGAGAATCAGTACACATTTCAGAGTTGTAAATTAAGAATAATAATAAATTCATAAAATATCCAATTCTGGATGAAGACCATTGCAAGTGACTCTCATACTGTTGCCAACACAAACATGTCCATATAGCCACCCAGAGTCAAGGTCAACATGGAAACTTATGTGAACATTGGGAAAATAGATAATAAATTTGAAATGCCACAGTGAACCACTTGGGTCTAGTGAATAAAGTTATATAGATTACATTATAGAAACTAGGAGATTGTGAGTTCTAGTTCTCTCTTAGGCATGAAACCCAGCTGGGTGACTTTAAACCAATCATTTTCTGTCAGCCCAGCCCAGCCCAGCCCAGCCCAGCCCAGAGGGTTGTAGAAAAAATAGGAGAGGAAATGTTGGTATATGCACTGCCTTGAATTATTTATAAAAAATAATAAAGGTGAAATATAAATGAATAAATAAATTTATAGACATTAGTTCACCATGAAATACCACAAAGCAGATCCCAAGCTTCTCATAGCATAAATATTGTAGCTTTGGGGTAGTGCTTGCAATTGGATGGCTGATACTAATTTATGGTGTCATTATGGAAAAACATTGCCTTATCCTCTAATACAGTGGTTCTCAACCTGTGGGTCGGGATCTCTTTGGGGGTCGAACAACCCTTTCACGGGTTGCCTAAGACCATCGGAAAACACATATTTCCAATGGTCTTAGGAACCGAGACACCGCTCCTCTGTCCATCTCCAGGCGAGTCTAATAGGTCCTATTTCCAAGTAGGCACCGTAGACTCTGATTTTCGTTAGATGTGGGCCA